>JAPMUY010003516.1:155000-247500 GCA_026901105.3 Galaxias olidus
TCTCCAATTCCCCCGTTAACTCTGTCTTGCCCCCGAACCCACAACACAGACAATCTGAACACCCCAAACACACACACGCACACGCGCACGCGCACACACACACACACACACACACACACACACACACACACACACACACACACACACACGGCTCTTGTGCCTGTCCCACAGACTTATTAGTGGCTTAGGAGAGGGGATTGAGGACACAGAGCGACCAAGTGTCAGAATGGTGAAAACTGACACTGCTTTTTTTGTACGGGAGCTATATTGAGATTGTTGTGTTTATACTCATACGTTTATACGTTATATGCGTGGCTTATACTTGCTATTGTATGTGCATGCACCATTTCACAATACGCAGTGGTGGTTGTAATATCCATTATGTCATAATCGGAGATGAGAACTTTAAAAGCCAATTTTTTGGAATGGATGTGGGTTGAGAACAGATACGTCATTGGGGTTTTCAAGTGGGCACCTGCCATCCCAGATGTTTCGTTTGGTGGTGCGTACAGGCGCTCTAGTTACGCAAAAACAAAGGCATGAAGACTCAAGTCTCACCTGCAACGCTACAGCACCCCCGTGGACTTTGTCATCTCCTGTACCATAGGTGTCAGTCCTGAGCTTCAGTTCATGAAGACACACAGTGACCTGGAATCTCAACTGGCACGCGACTATTTACTCTGCTTGACCTCACGCCACCTTCTGTAAACAGCCACTCCCACCTGTCTTTTCTTAGCATGCTTTTCTTTTCTTTTATTTGATGCTATCTTTTAATTGATCGCGACCCCATTTTCCAGCTTCTTGTCTAGTTCATGTCTCCGTCTGTCGTCATGCTAATTCAACTTTAAAGCCCCAATTAGCCTACTTTGACATTTCAGATTTGGGACAAGCAAAACGGCTATATTTATACATGGATTGTCAAAGTAAATAATAAAAAAAAGCTCTTACGTATCAACCGCCAAAATAAAACTTTCAAGATCAACAGTTTGTTGAGAAGAAAACCTGAGAGTTATGACGTCTGCCGATTCCTTTGTGAGGTTGAGCGTCCAGACGTTGTGCGGCGGCTCAGAACGGAACGCCCCGGAATAGGTTTGCTCTGCTGTTCAGCTGAACGACGTCTCCAACAGGCGGTCACGCTGAACTCGCCCAGCAGTCCGCGACCGCGACGTCAGGCAGAACAGCCTCAGTGTTAGTGAGCCTGCCGGGGGTGTGTGTGCCGTGCGGAGGCCCTGCGGCCCCATCCATGGGGTGAGCAAGGTCATGTGGAAGTCTAAATGAGCTTCCCCAGCCCCCATTGATTGGGCCGGTAATAAGCTGGTCGTTAAGGAGGCCGCTGTCTGATGTTGATGCAGGCGTGGCGCCCGGAGAGCGTCCATCACCGGCGTGTTAGAGGGGCAAACACTCCCCGCTGTTTACCATCCAATGAAAAACAGGCGTCTGGGATATGACAATATTAGGGCGAACCCGATTGTTGGTAAGATGTCCTTTCGTTAAACTACAAATACAGAGGTTCACAAATTGTCCGGGAGGCAAAACATGTTTTGTTTATAACACTTCATTCAAAAATATTTTTTGTATTATGTGTGTGTGTATGTGTAAGTGTGTGTGTGTGTGTGTGTGTGTGTGTGTGTGTGTGTGTGTGTGTGTGTGTGTGTGTGTGTGTGTGTGTGTGTGTGTGTTCAGAGAACGATCTAACCGCCCAGGGAGTGTGTTTACCCTGCTAGCGGTTGGCATCGTAGCGTGCTCCCCAAAGACGCCTGAGCAGATGCCTGAGACAGTCTCCAGGGAGAAAGGAAGAGAGGCGAAGAAAGACGTAGAGAAAATAGGGAAGGAGAGAGAAGTAAGAGAAAGGAGAGGGAGGAAGTCAAGGAGGTGGAGAGAGATGGTGTGAGAGGGGACATGCATGTGCCCAATAAAGAGAGAAAGAGAGAGAATCGGTCTGTGTGTGTGTGTCTGTGTGGTGGGGGAGTCAGTGAGAAGGACACATGCAGCAGGCCTATGCCCTAAGACCAGGACATGTCTCTATGTGTTCAGAGATCACAAGTAAAGCATCTCTTTATCACGCTAGGTTTAACAAAGCTTCAACGATCATTCTTGATCATTTGGTAGATTATGAGATTCTGGATGTTTACCGTGGAATAGCATAGAGGAGAGGAGAGGAGAGGAGAGGCGTTGGGTAAAAGCTCATATGATCATATTAATGGTGATAATTAAGATATTCTCAGTAGTCCTTTAGGTCTTATACTTCTATGTAATCTTTGACAATATGGTCTCTGTATAAAAAAATGCTCACCACAAGCCAATACTTGGAAGTTAGACACTCTGGCCTGACAGCCAAAGAAAAGGAAAAACACAGACAGGTGGGTGGATACTTACCTCTCTCTCTCTCTCTCTCTCTCTCTCTCTCTCTCTCTCTCTCTCTCTCTCTCTCTCTCTCTCTCTCTCTCTCTCTCTCTCTCTCTCTCTCTCTCTCTCTCTCTCTCTCTCTCTCTCTATTATTGAGCAGGTAACTTCACCCTCTGGGCCATGCATACTTTAATGAGAACTTTCATGGCCGAGCAAATGACAAAGAGAGAGAGAGAGAGAGAGAGAGAGAGAGAGAGAGAGAGAGAGAGAGAGAGAGAGAGAGAGAGAGAGAGAGAGAGAGAGAGAGAGAGAGAGAGAGAGAGAGAGAGAGAGAGAGAGCGGGATGACGGTTCGGTGGAATGCACATAGAGAAGGAAAGAATGTTGGGAGATGGATAGTGTTTGTCGGCCCGTGTGTGTCTGTGTCTGTGTGTGTGTGTGTGTGAGAGAGAGAGAGAGAGAGAGAGAGACGTATAGAGAAAGAGAGAGAGAGGGATCGGAAATAGGATCGGGGCACAGGGGCCAGACCAAAGATGAGCCCGTTCAACCTGAAGGACCACTAAGCCCTGGCACACACACATATCCTCCACAACCCAGGGGTCGGCCCAGGGGTCGGTCCAGAACCACCTTATTTACTTATCAACCGACAGCGAGGAAAACTGACAGACACCCTCAAACCAAAGCAATTACTGACGGTTTACATGCCTAGGCTTTCATGTAAAATATCAACATTTACCTAACTCCTTTGTAAAATTATTTAATAATGTATGGAATTTGGCCACCCGTCAAAGGTAAAATAGTGCGTTCGTGTCCGATTGAGAGCTCTTTCTCGTTCGTTGCGTCCCAGGCCTATAGGGAACTTGAAATAGCGTGATGGGGGAAAAAAAAAGAGATTTCCAATGAATTAAGATGAGCGCCAGAGCTTCAAATGAACTCACGAGAAAGGCATTGGCGTGCGCTGTTTGATGGAACGAATGTTTCTTCCCATTTCCACTATGACTCACCGTCAGAGGTGACGGGGGCCGTGCAGCCGTCTGATGTTGATTAGCTCTCCTGCTAATGGCTGCCGACCACATGGTGGCTTTGCACAGGCAGACACGCACGGACTGTCGGCGAAAAAAAGTCCTTCGTAAAACAAATCTCTTCTGCATTTGAAAATATTGTAACTATAATATTGATCATATGAAAATATTGTAAATCAGATGAAAGGAGAAGTTTGTTGTTTTTCATATGTGTAATAATATAGTTTTCCTGAAAAACCTCCATCCATCCAGTGTATTAAACAATTTGAGCGATTCCATCTTTGTGCTTCAGTGCAGTGAGATCGCAGCGACAGATGTCAGCAGGCATTCCGGCAAAATATTGACATGCTTCTACGCTGTCACACACACACACACACACACACACACACACACACACACACACACACACAGCAGTACCCCCAACAGCGGCGACAGAGTGTCATCTCTGCCGGTATATCTATCACAGTTGATATTAATCACACGGCTCGGACGGAAATACTGAGTCACCGGCGGAGATGGAGGGGTAACACACACACGCACACACACACACACACACACACACACACACACACACACACACACACACACACAAACACAAACACACATACAAACCAAAAAGATACACACAAACAGATGTACTCGGAGTACACATATGTACTCAGGGGCACAAACACACACACATAATTTTGTGCGCAGCTCAACCAAAAGACCATCAAAACTGAAGCACACCCTTTCTTTCTTTCTTTCTTTCTTTCTTTCTTTCTTTCTTTCTTTCTTTTTTTCTTTCTTTCTCGCTCGCTCACACACTCAGACACACACACACACATACACACACACACACACAGTAGGGGTTCCACACACAGACACAAATACACAAATACAAACACAAATACACATCCACAAATACACACACACACATACAGACACACACACACACACACAGCTAATCTCATTAGACCAGATGGGAGTTTTCAATTCAAAATGACCAGTGGCGTCCCGTCTCAGAATAGCTCCTCCTTGAGGGTGAATAACTGGGTAGGCCGATGTCTTCTTTGCACCCCTCCCCTTTTCTCATCTCCATGATTCATTTGGAGCACACTCTCAAAAAGAAACACATTTACATTGCCAGAGCATAACTAAAGTGTACGGTTAATGACGATTTATGATATTTAATAAAGTACCAAATTGGGCACATCTATCAACTTAATGTCGACTGGTTGCCCTCGGGTTTGGTTTTTGGGTCAAACCCTATTTTAACTCTCCGGCTCCCATCGGATTCTTTGCATCTCCTTCCCTCTTTTTTTCCTCACCTTTTTTCTCTCCTCGTGTTTCTCCCTCTCCCTCTCCCCTCTTGAGACCCTTTCTCATTCTGTCTCTACCGCTTTCCTTTTCACATTATTCCATCTCTTCACAGGGCATCGACTTTCTCTCCCTCTTCCTCAAGCCTCTCTCGCCCGATTCTCTTCTTTTTCATTGCGCTCATCCTTGTTCTTCTGTCCAACACAAGCAGAGGTGTTTGACCTTCCCTGACCATGACGGTGTTTGACCTTCCCTGACCATGACGGTGTTTGACCTTCCCTGACCATGACGGTGTTTGACCTTAAGGGACACCCGAGCCAGATATACAACAGAGAATTGTTTGGCAGGCCAACCTTAACGTTTACCACGTAGAGGTCACACAGTGCCAAAGTTCAAACACTACATGTGGGTAGCTTGGCTGGGCTTCCTTTCAGACCGGTATGTTGAAGTTGAAAGGTCAACTCGTGCAGGGGGCTTAGCACATTGTTCTGTGTGTCCAGCTGTCAAAGCTGTGTTTGTTGGGAAATATTTGTTGTTAAAAATAGAAATGGGGGGGGAGCTGATCCAAAACCTGGCCACAGAAGGCTAGGCTGTGGTCAGCATCCAAAAGCTTGTTGGCATGTTTGAGCAAGAGAGCGAAGGGGAGTAACAGAGATGAAAATTAAAGGAGGGAGAGAGAGAAGGGGGGGGGGGGGTACAAAATATGTAATGTAGTTACAGGGTTGAACAGCAGAAATATGATTAGACCGTTGAAAAGTTGTATTGTTCTGGTAGGCCAGTTCACAGCAAGTGGTCATTTGGGCATCTATCCCAAGCCTTCCTGTGCTTGATGAAAGGGTATCATTTCAACTGTGAATACAGTGCATTCAGAACGTTTTCAGGCCCCATTCACTTGTTCAACCTTTTGTTGCGTTACAGCTGTATTCTAAAATGTAAAAAAACAAAAACAAAGATTCTCAACAATGTTCACACAATACCTCATAAGTACAAAGTAAAAACAGGTTTGTAGAAAAAAACATATATATATACACAGCATTTACATAAGTATTCAGACCCTTTACTCAGTGCTTTGTTGAAGCACCTTTTGAAACTAGTATTCTAGTATTCTCCATTTTAGAATAAAAGGCTGAAGCATAACAAAATGTGGAAAAGGTTAAGGGGTCGGTATACTTTCTGACTCCATTATATATTTATTTGTTGACTCAAACTTACATTTTTCTTGTCTTGTTTGTGTTTTTGTCTGTTTGCAGAGTGTGACTGTACCTATGTGTGTACGTGTGTATCGGTGTGTGTGTGTGTGTGTGTGTGTGTGTGTGTGTGTGTATCAGTGTGTGTGTGTGTGTGTGTGTGTGTGTGTGTGTGTGTGTGTGTGTGTGTGTGTGTGTGTGTGTGTGTGTGTGTGTGTGTGTGTGTGTGTGTGTGTGTGTGTGTGTGTCACTCACTCCACAGTGTCTTCCCAGCTGCACCAGTGTCTCTGGTCTAGTTGCTCCATGTCCAGTCTGAACTTGGCCAGACAGAATTCCTCGATGGCGTACTCGTAGTGAACGCCGCATGCCAGCATCGACACACACTGCCACACTGGAAGAAGGAAGAAAGAGAGACGTTTCTGAATACTCGACATGGTATTACTCCAAGGCTAGCACTTTGGAGACTCCCATTGGGATTTGAAGGAGGAGGATTTCGTATGTCATTGGGGTGTTCAGGTGACCACCTTCCAGTCTCTATGTGTTGAACTGAAGCCAGGGTATCCCCAAAGCTCAAAAAGTGAGCACTGATATCTCATAGTCGCACCAACGTCGATGTTGGGACACCCAGATTGTCCTTTCTTTAGACTTGTATTATTATGATTTTTCCCACTTTTATCCTCCTGGCCTTGAATATGCCTGCTCAGCAGGATTTCATTGAATGTTTTGTTTTTTTAATTTGAAATATTCCCTTATTTCTACTGGCTTTCAACAGGCCCTTAGGGTTTTGTTTTTCACTACTTTACTCCTGCTGGCTTATAACAGCCCGCTCAGCAGGGACCAACCAGAAAGATAAAGCAGCTGGTCATTAAATTCTCAAACTGCATATTTGACAATACTACTCATAATGGCACGCCATTTCTTTGAGTTCACCTGCCACTTCATCACGGCTTGGTTCATTCTCCTGGTCGCTCACTAGACAGGCCCTGCAGGGTGACCCTGCACCACTCTCTTTCACTCTGTTAAAGTGGTCCCTCACACATTGCACCATGGGAGTTATTCCCCCGCTCTGACACTTTGCACTATGGGAGTTGTGTCCTGTTGCACGTGATATGGCTCCAGTGCTATGCTGTTTTGTGTGCAGCAAGAAAAGTTGGCATACTGTCAAATTGGTGTTGCGGCTAATAATGATTCTCGCAAACATTGCAGAACCTTGTGCTTTCATGTGGTTTGACACCATTTAAAACACATTGATGACAAAATAATACAAAGCGTTGTCAGTGAGTCACCGTCTGTTCCGTTTTAAATGAACAGCAGTGCAGACTGGCAGTGGCAGTCAACAGTGTAGTCTCAGTTTCTCATCTCAGAGGTCTACTAGCATTGAGGGCGCTCTTTCTTGGGGGGTGGGGGGGGGGGGGGTTAAGTTGAGTGCGGAAGGCTCTTGTGCTCTTTCTTTTGCACATACACACATACATAACTGCCAACACAAATCAATGCACATTTGCTCACATACACACACACATACACACAAACTGAATTACATATAGGTGTAATATATACTGTATATATTATAAATATATACTGTATATACTGTATATATAGATCTATAAGAAATTATGCCGTACACCCTGCACAGACTGCGAGGCCATTAGTGGTGTCTTTACCCCATGCTATCTGTCTGTACAGGAAGTGCCCCCAGTGTGTCTGTCTGAGTGTGCAGCCAAGCAGAGAGAGACCAGCTGAGCATCAGTCGAGCTGTTCAAAGAGCACAACCCCGCAACCCGGCCAGACAAACCAACACATAGCCACTCCCCAGGGCAGCGACAAGGAAATGTACTCTGGGCACAGGAAGACCGAGAGCTCCAAAGATAGTTTGTCATTCAAACGAGATGCTGTGGTACAATACTGGAGAGGAACCACGTGAGACTGGAATGAATACAATGTACTGAGAGGAGGGAACCAAAGATGGCGGACCCCTAACTAACTCACATTTGGACACGTGTTTAACGTGAATGAATCAATTGCGTTTGCATGTTTTGCCTCAACCAAAGCATGTTTTTGCCATTATAAATGTACCGTATTTATCTAAAGTGCACTTTGGTGTTCATTCCTTGGCTTTGCATTGATTGGATTTGATGGTGTACAAAAAGTCTCTGGTTCCTAAAAGGTTGAAGACGCACTCAATGAAGTGAAAACACTGCTGAAGCTTGACTGCTAAATGGATCAATATAACTTGGATTAGCCCTGATGTTAAATGCTGCTAAAATAGCTTCCATTCATTACAGATTTTTCTCTTTTTACCTACACCCTACAAAAGATGAAGTGTCAGAAGGAGGAGACAATGCATTTTTAATGGGATTTAAATGCTAGGACAGCGTGGGATTTGGTTGGGATCTGTTGTATTCCGCTCTTTCAGACTTTCTCTGTCACACGTTTCACTTTGGAGTTTTTGATGCACCATGGATTCTACTTATTCTAATCTCTCTCTCTTTCTGCCCTACCGATTCTTTTTATTAAGACACACACAAACACACCGACCCAAACATGTTGGCACATCCCTACTCTGTGACAGCACTCACACACAAATCTTTCTGACTCACAGAACCCTCTCACCCTTTCTCTGATCCATGCACACACACACACACACACACAAAACACAAAAAACACCTCTTCTTTTTGGCAGTGTCGCTACGGTTGAGGTACTCTGCGCATGAGAAGCCATAGGTGACTGCGTAGGATGGACAGAGCGGACCACGCTGGAGCAAAAACACAAAATGAGGATGCCTTTCATCAGCACCGGCACAATGGGTTTAGGACGGAACACTCTGGAAAACAAAGTGGGCTCCTTCAAATCCTCGCCTTCTGAAACGCCCTCTCCTCAGCTCTGTTATCGTCTGCATGGTTATTTCTCAGCCACCCTCTTAATCACTTATTTCTCCAATCTCTCTCTCTCTCTGTCTCTCTCTCTCTCTCTCGTTCCATGTTCTCGACCTTGTCCATCTTCCCTCTATCACGTCTGGTGTTTGTCCTCATTTCTCTGGTTTTCTCTCCCCTCCTCCCCCTTGGTGTCCGTCTCCTATCTGTCTCTCTATCAGATTGTAAGCTCCAGGGAGCGCTGCTCTGTTCACTATATCTCAATCTCAACTCTACAATGACTAGATTGGACACAGATCTATCCTTATGCACACACAGACACACAACCCAATACACTGGCATCGTGTCACCAGCCTGTCTTCAATGGATACATCACCATTCAATTGACTGTGTGCGACAGAACACCATTGAGTTTTCCCTTACTGAGTTCACAGTAATGGGTTGCAGTTGCTGCTCCGTGCTCCAGCACCCGTCGCAGCATAATGAAGCGTCAGATGTAGCCCTTTCTATCGCCTCTAGTTCTATGACGTTGTCAGAGTCCCATCCCAAAGCCTTAGGGCCTGCCCATGTATCCCGACGGGCAGAGACCACAGCTCATTGCCAGGCACTTTGAACTCCGTCATAGACAAGTGACATGGAAGGAGCCTCCCAGAACAGGCGAGCTAAGCAGGTAGAGAGAAACATAGAGCAAATAAAACAAGGAATGTTTGGAATATGCAGGGTTATTATTTTAATGTTTTTTTTCCGCAGCTCCATAATATTGCAGTCAGAATCTGCCAAGCCTATACCCACCTAAATGTATTGCCCAAAAATCAAACTAATCTTCTTTAAAGTTTCCTTTGACTTGCTAGCGTTCTATCAGTGTCTCCAGATGCCAGATTTGTTTACAGTGCGAGAGACGTTGACGTAACGTCTCCACTAATGTAGGTTGGATGTTTGTCTGGCTCTCCCTTGATGTAAAAAGGACGAGTATAGGAAAGTGCTGAGCAAGGCTGGAGGAAGAGAGAGAAACAGTCAGGGAGGAACTTGTTTACTTGCATAGACCTGGGATCTTAAGGGTCACGTGTTGTCCCACAAGCAGCTACTTAACATGCCTTATTATACAACACATAGATTATTGCATGTGTGTGTGTGTGTGTGTGTGTGTGAAGCTAGCGTCTACAACATAGAGCGACACAATTAGTACAGTGTTAGATCATTAGGTCCAATGCCAACAGATATCAAACACATACAAATTAGTACATTACGCACACAAACCTTAATATGTTTATTAACGCATAGAGCATGTGCAATCATATGCAGCACACACACTAATACAAATAAATTATACACACAGACGTGCACCTGTTTTAAAGTAATGCAAAAACACTGAGCAAACTAGCTCATCTCATTTCACGTCGTTTATCTGTTTCCCCAAGCAAACACATTACCTGCTGTTTGTTGTGAGGAAATCTTGTTTCATGAGTGACTGACTCGCTTGATCGTGCTAGCTAGGTAGTAGTGGACCAGGAAATGCGAAGATATTTCAGAGAGACAATTTCTTTGCTGGAGATTACTACCTTTAACCAACCTTTAGCACCTTTAACAAACTCTCACACCTCTCTCTCCATTTTTACTTGTATTTAATTCTCTCTCTTTCTTTCTGTTTGTGTCCGTCTTTATATGACGCCTACTATTTCTTTTACCCATCAATCTTTCTCTTTCTCTTCAATTCTTTCTCATATATTACAAATGCAAAATATGTTTAACATTGTACTGTATATATGTAAGCACTTTTCATATGTAATTTTACTAGGGTCGTAATATAAGATCATAATCTACTCCCATGTATCATGCCATCTGATATCTACAGAAGCATGGTGGGAATGAAAGAGGCACGTTGATTTTGGAATTGCCTTTAGACTAAATATGTTAGGAGAGGAGACATGATTAATTTATGGTAATTCAATTCAGATCATTAAGCATCCATTGTTGGTTAAAATCCTCTCTCTTCAACTAAGTTCAATGGCGTTGCAAGAAATTGCAGGGTTTGTGTGCTTAGATTAACCACTTGGAATACTCCCCTCCTCAATTATGAATTGATTCAAACAAGAGTTTCAGCTCTAAATAATATAATAAAAACACTAAGAATTTACTCCCCTTCCTGGTGCTTTGAAGTCCCTCGGCTTTTACACGCTCATGCCTCTGAATGTTCCTTGCCGTGGCTAGAGGTCGCCCGGGTGCCCGGGCCTCAGACGGCGTCTCTTAGCGCTCCTCTCTCTGGTGTGGGAGGAGCCCCTGCCTGGAGCTGACTGAAAGGGGCCGACACAGAGAGAACCTGTGCCAAATACCTTCATCTCCATCCTACTCACTGCCTGTGTTTGCGCTGACGTTCTGTCTTTGTTTTGTACGTTTTAGCTTGTTTTCCTTGAAGACGAGACAACACGTACACAAATGTTCCATTCAATCGCATGACTAAATGTGATGTTACGCGAGCTGCAATGGTCACAGTGTGTACAGTACACCTACAGTACAGTCAGAGGGAGGGACCGAATTATTAGTAGGCCTATCGATAGGGTAGGCTATATCAGTGGTTCCCTTCTCAGTCTTCAAGCACCCCCAGCCATGCCAGGAATAAGATCTTCCCTAGTGCCAGCACACCTGGCGCAATTAGTCAAGGCCTTGTTGTATGAGATTAATTACACCAGGTGTGTTAGAAACTGGGAAGATTAAATACCTGGAATGGATGTGGGTACTTGAGGACTGGGTGGGGAACCACCGGGCTGGGGATTTGATTTTTAAAAGAAACTCACCAACTAGTTGTGAGCTCACAAGCAACTAATTAAAAGCAACCAATTCATTAGCAGTGGACTACAACATAGAGTGAGGAATGTGCCAATTGTAGCAAAAGAGTAGGCGCAATGGCAGAGATAGAGACAAGAGTCCAGAGAGCAGCCCAGTTTCATTCACCGGGTAAACGCAATCGTCCGTGAAACGCCCACGTTATATTCTCTCTTAAAAACATGTAACTAGACGTTTTCAATCCATCTAACTCCATCCCACTCGCTTCCTGTGTTCATCGAAGCTTTTGGCTTCCTCTGAAGACTCGGGCACATCATCCTGTAATGCAACGTAATATTATTCAAACACAGCAGCGGAGGTCGATCGATCCAGTGCCTTACAGCACACCCGGACGTTCTAAACCATTTGGCCCTCTATCTGGTGTTCTTTATTTGGCAGGAGGGAAGATGTGTGTGTCTTTGAGTGTTCATTTGTGAATGCAGGTTAGAGGGAAACAAAGTGAGTCTTTGGAGTAAGGTTTTGGATTTGTGTTTGTGTGTGCATGCCCGTGTGTGTGTGGGCATGCGTGCCTGTGTTGGTGCCTACAAGCAAATGTTTGTGAACTGTTTTTCTCACTGGAGAGACGAGATAACATGGTCTCCATAGAAATTAAACTTACTTCTAAAGTAGCCAAAGTTATTCAAGGAAGCAAATCAAGCAAATATGTTTTTCTGGATTAAATATTTAAGTCCCGTTGGACCGTGGAGCGGTTACTAGACAGGGATGTCTGGCTCAAACAGGCCAGGCTTTAATCGAGTAACAGTTCATCCAATTCAATATAGCATGTTCACTTAAAATGAAGAACTAAAACAGCGTGCCATGCGGGTTTGGTGCTTTAAGTTGGGTGATCCATCCCTCCATCCATTAGCTATACCGCTTATCCTTTGCAGGGTCGCGGGGGGGCTGGAGCCTATCCCAGCTGACACAGGGCGAGAGGCGGGGTACACCCTGGACAGGTCGCCAGTCTATCACAGTCCCAGTTGGGTGATCATGAAAGTGTTATCAAAAAACGAAAAGAAAAGCTTCATTCATGAACATTAGTAATGCATTTAGATGTAAATTGGATGTCATTGCACTGAAAGTGAATAATGAAGAACAAATCATCGACATCGTCTTATATCATGAACAACCCGCTTGAAGCAGCTTCAATTTGTAGAGAGAAATTAGCTATGTCTGAAAAATGCCACAGTTCATTTCAGTTCACATCTCTCCTCAGTTCTAGCCAGGTCAAAGACAGGGCACCTGTACTTTTAAAAAAAATGAGCCCATCAGCAATGGAATCCATTTGCACCTCTCATCCTCTTCCTGAGTCAGATCTAGTTGACAGGCGTATGGGTTGAATTCAGGTTGTCCAGTGTCCTTAATTTCCTGGAAACTTTCACTGGGAGTCCCCCGTAAAAGTCTAGAGAGGTTTGTCAGCCATATTACGGTGCAAGCATTAAAAGGCATTTCCTTCCTTCCTTCCTTCCTTCCTTCCTTCCTTCCTTCCTTCCTTCCTTCCTTCCTTCCTTCCATCTGCATTCCTATTCCTCGTTTTTTCTTTCCTTCCTGTTATCCTTAATTCCTTCCTTCCTATATCTTCTGGTGTTCGCAGTGCTGGGGGACTGGAAGATTGATGTTAACTAACGAGACGCTCTATCTTCTCACTGCAGTAGCTATGGAGCTGTCCTCTCCTTACTGCCCCCTTGGCTGACGAGGGGAGCACAGCCTCCTGCTCTGGGTCTCGCTTTAGGAACGGCCTCTCTGGCCCTCCCCTCATCACCGCGTGGTGCTCCCCTCTCCTCTCCAAAATAGTGCTGGATTAGTAAAGAGATATCCTCTGAGGCAAAAAAAACAACAACATTCACTTATCATCAAGGGGGTCAGGAGAGAGAAAGAGAGAGTGAAAGAGTAAATAACTATGAAACGGAAGCGACGGAGTAAGAAACAAAGCGATGCCGACTTCTATGACAAATTTAGGCTGCAGCAGACTGGGGACAAAAATGTTGGCCAAATAAATAGATTTTACAAAAGCTCTAACTGTAATATTCACATTTAGCCAGGGTTTAGGCTTTCACAGAAATGTAGCCTGCAATTTCATGCTTCAGTGTTCTTGGCTGCTCTATATATGGTACATATCTACGACGACATGAATTATGGACAGGCAAGAGAGAGTGGCCTGCGAATGTGTGTTAGAGTGGGCGCTGAGTGTATGACTATGTGTGTGGTGGATGCTAATGTTAGCCACACTGGTGACAGCATAATGCGAGAGACACTCACAGTGCGCTTTAACATCGAAGTGAACCAAGGCAAACTAAACGAAATTGAGAAGAGCCGGTGCTTTTTATAGACCTGACCCTAAGTGAACTCCGTGGGCCTGCTTGCACTTCTAATCGAGTTGCGGGGGTGAGTTTAGTAACAGGAATAAACAGGCCGGCTAAACACCCGGAAAAGGGTTTCTGTCTCTCTTTCTAGTAATTCACTTTGATTCAATGGGAGGGAGACTTGGATGGCAGTTAATAATACATTACATTACTGTTATTGAAGCGGATGATTTGGATTAAAGTGACTTACAAATGCTGCTAACGACAAGAGTGAAAATAACCACAAGTCAGATAAATGTGTGCAACCCTGCCTAGACAAGAGTGATGCAAGTGTAGGGTCTCACCATCGACTGGTGAGGGTAGGCGGTGCAATTCCAGTCAAAGCCCGATAGGCTAGGACAAGTGACTTGAATTTCATGCGTGCTGCTACACACTTCATCAAAGCTTGATGTAACTATTGATTCAATGCTTTTCTATGTGTTGAGAACATTCTATTTCCAACAGGTTGATTTGCTTCCCTGTTGAAAGCTTGTCCTGAACAATAGTGACATTACCAACAAAAAGCCTTGTTAAAGCCATGTTGTAAAGACTTCATACAACATTCAGGCTTGAGTTCTATTCACATGTCAAGGTGTACTTTAAGCCTAAAGCTAAATCCTTAAGGCAGGCAACAGCTCAAAAAGCTGATCACGTGCGGCCCAACCTTTGGTGCCTCACGTCTCCCCACGCAACTCATCCTTGCTTTCCCTTCATCCTTCTAACTTCCTCTATATCCTTCAAGCCCTCCTCTTCTCTCTTTTGCTTCCTTTCTTACTCCCACGCTCTTTTCTCGGCTCCTCTCCCTCTCTCCCTCTCTCGTAGCCCCCTCGTCGTCATTGTCTCCTATGTGACTGGCGGCCATTACGGAGAATTAACTTATTGAAGAGGAACTTAATGTGTCTCTTTGAATGCGCTCCAAAGGAGACATTTCTGCCTCAGGCGTGTTTCTCGAGACAGATTGTGCACTTAGGAAAACAGTGGAGGCAAGAGCGATGAAGATTGAGAAATGGTGGAGAAGAGAAGAGAATGTAAATCAAGTCATAGGAGTGAATGAGAATGTAAAACCAGCCAAAAGGAGTGGTGTGCAGCCGGCGTGTCATCTCAGTTGGTCAAACTTGAGGTGTTAATTTCGACTCATTTCTGACCAAAGCTTTGTCAGCATGTTTATGCATTGAATTCTTCACAATAAGTATGCTGTTGCATCGATACTGAGAGATGAAAAGTTCAAATCCAAAATTTTTTTTTTTTTTGCAACTGAAAAAGCTTCGGATGATCTCCAAAATGAAAACACAAACCGATTAGATCGCTCTTTAAAGATAACGGAACAAAAGAGATCCACAAAAATGCCCTCGCTTGTGGACCAGTGTTTCGCAGACCTCGACGCTCTTTGAGTTCCACTGGTGATGGAGCCCTCTTGTTCACTACCTCGAAACCTTCACTCTCCAATCTTGAATGAGAGAGACAGAGTGAGAGAGGGAATGGGAAAGATAAGCAGTGAGGAGATCAAGAGGGCAGTGGGGACAGGTGATGGAGGGTGATAGACAGACTGGATAGTTGGCTGAACAGTGGGGAAGAGGGAGCATCCATTCTGTCTGGGTCAGCCCGTTAACAGCCCAACCTTACTGCATCTCCCCTACAGTACTGAGTCCTAAAATGGGTTTAATATGGTGGCCCGGAGCTACTTTTAAGAAAACAGCAGAAAGAAAATGTAGCAACGTGTTTCTGTAATGTGTTGTGTTGTCCGAATTTGCAGCGCGTTTTCCGAATGCTGTCAATGTGTTGTCAAATTGATGTAGATGTTTTCTTGATTTGTTTGGGTTTTGTCCGTTTTCCTGTATCTTAAGCTGCAGTGCTTTGGCCTCCCAGGGCCACCATAGGTCTTTTTCAGTTTTTAGTCTCTCTCTCTCTTCTTCTCTCCTGTTTATTACTGGTTAAGCCAAGGGCTAGGCCTCCCTCTCTCTCTCTCTCTGTCTGGGGACCTGTCAGCGCTCTTGAAGGGTCTATTGCATAAAGCTCACAAACAAGCCAGGGATTTTTTTTACAGGGCACGGAGACTGCTGCATGCCGGAACTTAAATGCATACAGATGAGCGTTTGTGTTTTGGGGAAGAATTGAAAAACCAGAGAACGAATTGGAGAGACATCACAAAAGCAGCCGCCTTCATGCAGCTGTACTGCATAAAATAATTACACTATCAAAGACATATTATGCTTTCTGGCATGTACCAAAATGATGCAGAGGTCTAGTTAACCTTACAGTATATATATATATATATATATATATATATATATATATATATATATATATATATATATATATATATATATATATATATATATATATACACAGTTTATATACAGGCACACAAACACACGTACACACATTGAAGTTATGCATCCAATGGTGCAATGGGAGGTGGCATGTTGACAGCCGGTGGCTCCCTCAGCTCCAGTGAGCCCCAGTACTGCACCAGCTGGAGGCCTGCTGTCAGGAACAGTGGGGAGGAAACCATCACTCTTCCTTCTCATTAGGTCAAACCGGTGCAGCATGCCTCCTCTTCTCGTGGGACGTGCTTCTGCCTGTGCTGTACCAACTCTGCCTACCTTTATCGAAAACCATACCTTTTCTCATGACTGTGCCACTTTTGAGTGTGTTTCATAATCCAATTATTCTATCACGGGTGCTAAAATAGGGCAGCGAGAGAGGAGAGAGAGAGAGAGAGGGGAGGGAGGCGCGTTGTATGAAGTGCATAAAATGTGGGCAGAGTTTTTATTTTAGAAGAGGAAGAAGCACCCCATCTGTCCTACCGGAACATTCCAGAACACGCTCCCGGCACTCCCGGCACAAGTGATAAGAACCTCCGCACGACCCGTATTTATATCATCATATTTAGCCAATCTCATCTACATCTTCACAGGATGCTGAATGGTAGCGGCTCAGAAATATCAGACCACATGCACTGTTTCACGAACAACGGTGTGTGGCACGGGGCAATTATGAGTCAATTCCGTCTGGATAAAGCTGTGTCTTTGCATGCTGCAATAATCGCCGATTGAGTCGTGTGTGTGTGTGTGTGTGTGTGTGTGTGTGTGTGTGTGTGTGTGTGTGTGTGTGTGTGTGTGTCGTCGTCGTCGTCGTCCCCCCCCCCCCCTAGTAAAACCACGGCGGTAGCAAAGTAGCACCGGTGTAATTGGCTAACCTAACGTGTCTGTGCCTCGGAATCCCCTCCCCAGTCAGCCGCCAGACAACAAACGGAATTAATCGGCGAGATTAGACATGTTTTAATCTATTCTCTGGGCGATGTGCAAGTCAGTCACAGCCAACGTATTTATCAGGAAAAGACCTTTCAAAATTGGACAGAAGTGAATCAAAGTTTCTCCTCCGTTTGAGAAAGTATGTGACTTCTGGCTTATAGATATTCTTATCTTGAAATAAAAGCTTCTGACTGTGGATGTAAATGCATTTTAAATCTTAGGAAATCACATTGCTGCGGTCCCTGGCTGCCCTTTCCCAGTTGGTTTACGTGCAGTGCAAAACCTAACCCTGAAATGACAGTAGAGGCTGAATCAATCTGCACCAAAGATACACCAGGGCACTTTGACATATATAGAAAGGTTGCCTTGGCATCAAAACCTAAGGGAAGAGGTTGAGTGAATACAAAACATGTCGGGACAGGTTAAATGAGATGGCAGTAGAACTAACAATAAATAATCAAACTTGACATTCTGCTATGGTGCAATAACTAAGATCAGGATCTTAATTGCCAACACATGGCACAAAGCCATTGAAGAAATAATTGTTCAAAGCCATTGAGATCAGTCAAGGGAATAAGGAAATGAACAATATCATGAGCATACATAACAGATATGCATCCACAGCATGGGTGAAATACATATTTTACATGCGACCTCATATAAAGTGCTGCCCGGTTTAATTGGTGTCAGGTAATATCAGCTATTAGGAAAAGTGGCTATGAGCAATATCCCAATGACAAAGCTAACGACACTATAAATCCATTTCACCAAACACACACACACACACACACACACACACACACACACACACACATACACACTCTTTGCACCTTTAATTGCATGTGTGGACAATTCCTCATCTGGCACCCCCCTTTGTGGTGTGTCTAGCACTAAGCCATTGTGTGTGTTTCAGAGTGTGTGTGTGTGTGTGTGTGTGTGTGTGTGTGTGTGTTTCCTCTCTCAGATAAATTGCTCCTGCACCTACGTCATTATCTCTCCCCCTCCATCACTCGTCCCACTAACGTCAATGATCCCAACATATGGAAATGCCACAGACACTCAAGCGTGTCTTCATCTCCATAGGGCCGCGTTTACAAGGCCACATGGTGAGAGAGCAGCAGCTTTGCAGCGCTACAGCGGTATTTGTTCAAGTCAAAAAGATGCGAGGCACGATTACGAGACATCATGAGTGGGCCCTAATGGAGCGGGGCTGACCGAAGCAGCCTCCAGTGTTTCCATGTAGTGGCTGGTTGTAATTAGACTGGTTAATAACAAGAGCCAAGAGCTCCAAGCAGCTCCTTCTCCAACACACACACACACACACACACACGCACGCACGCACACACACACACACACACACACACACGGCCCAAACACCCTCATCAATAGGTTGTGTAAAAATTAAGTGTAACTCAATTGCATTGTTTCTGTTGCAGTTTTTTTTTTTTCGCTTGTTTATTATTTCAGTGTTGTTGTTGTTGTTTAGGCCTGTAAAGGTGATTGAAATAACATTGAAAGACTCGCCCAGACTGGAAAGACAACATGAAACAAAAATCTTTTCCATGCTCTTCTATCTTAAATCCCACAATGTAATTAGAAAATAGTGACCCCAGCCATGAAATTAAAAAAGTTGGGCACACAAAGAATAAATCCAAGATGCTCAAAGAGAAGATGTTATGTCAACACAGTGAACTGTATACAAAACTAAACAAATTCCACTTTAACATCACATCATCACATCAAAATCAGAGCCATTTACACGACGTTGGTCTCATCTATTACATCCTTACACCAGCGAAATGTTTCTTTATTTCATGCACGGTGTGCCACTTAATCACTCATGTCATTAGTGTGGTGAATTCAAATGCTTCGTCTCTTTTATTTTCTCCGCAAATTGATTATGAACAAAATCGCTCTTGAAATGGAGGCACACAAATGGACATGTAATGCTAATGCAGCACATTTTAATTTGATTTGACAGAGAGCCGTGAGTAGTCTGGCAGCGCAGGAGTCCAATTACTCTGTGTGCCAGAGCACCTTTAAAGTTGGAAGAGGGGGCGGCCCGAGATGTCAGAGAGGGAGAAAGGCGCAGTGGGAGAGAGGGAGAGAAGGGGATGGAGTGAGAGAGACGCTAACCTTTGCCGAAGGCTCTGAGATGACCTCGTAACATATGAGCACAGAACTGTCCACGCTGACCTCAACACACTCATGTGTGTAACTGCGTGTCCGTGCAAGTCATTCACAGACTTTGTGTCACAAGTCTGTATACTTAGCAGATAATGCAGTCGCTAGGTTACTTCTGCCAAAGCACTACTCTCTCTCTCTCTCTCTCTCTCTCTCTCTCTCTCTCTCTCTCTCTCTCTCTCTCTCTCTCTCTCTCTCTCTCTCTCTCTCTCTCTCTCTCTCTCTCTCTCACCTCTCTCTCTCGGATGGCACCCACACACGTTGACCCCGCCGACTTCCCAATCACAACCACAGCGCCGCTGACGACTGAGAACAGGAAACTTTTGTTCGCCAAGTAAATATGCAATTCTGAACCCCCTGCGCATGTTTTAGCACAGAATTGCCCTGGACCACGGATCCCCCTGTGGACACTCCAGAAGTGGAAGACTTAATGCTCCTCCCTCCTGTGGCCAAAGGTTTGCCTTGGTGACACAGTAGGTTTTTATGGAGTAGAAATGGGAACGTGTCACTATCCATCACCTCAGCACAACTGTCCCCGAGGAGAGGGAGAGAGTGAGTGGCAGAGAGAAGAGGGAGGGAAGAGAGGAGGAGGGCATCACCTTTTTTTTTTCTTCACGTCTAACTTGAGTAATCCGTTATCGCCATCTTGGATCGTCCGTTCATCTACAAACAAAACATTGCTTTGAAGCTGTGTAAGTTCTGTCTACCACGACGGGGAAGGTGGGAGGAATGGACGGGAGAAATCCCCCAGGCACAAAGAAGGTTTGAGAGGAACGCAAAGAGGACCGAAGAAGACTAAAGACGGAAAAGAGGTTGACATGCAAGTAGAGAACGGAGCGGAAGACAGATGAGGACCTTTCATAGAGAACGATGTGGTCGTTCCTCACGTGTGTGTGGGTGTGTGTGTGTGTGTGTGTGTGTGAGAGAGAGACCTCACGCTGTGGACACTAAACATCCCGGCTTGGTTCTCGTGTTCTTTATTCCCTCCCTGACGCACACACTCATTCTTGGACATGGGCATAAATCGGCAGCCTTTTGTCGCCCCGTCCAAGGCTCCTGTTCACCACTCGAGGCCAGAAGAGGCTCCCGGCCTGGAGAACCACATTCCACACTCAAAGAGGGGCCTCCCCGAGAGCCCTCTCATCCCATTCTGACACCTGTAGTATATCGTAAAGGGGGAGAGGGAGGACAGTGGGAGGCGGAGGGGTGTGGGGGGAGAGAGGGGCACTAACAGAGAGACGGAGAGAGAGGTGCAACGTGGGAGCCAGGGAGAGGAAGGGATGGTGGTGGAGGAGAGAGGTGGGGGAGTGGAGAGGGAGGGAGGGTAGGAGAGAGGACAGGAGAGACAGAGGAGAGGAGAGGGGAAAGTGTTGCACAGAGGACAGGAGATTCGGAGAAAGAGAGAGAGAGAGAGAGAGAGAGAGAGAGAGAGAGAGAGAGAGAGAGAGAGAGGGTAGAGAGGGTAAGCCAGGGGACAGGATCGACTGAGGATTGGAGAGGAAGGGATGGAAAGAGGCAAAGGAAAGGAGAGTACGACAGAAGACAGGAGAGACGGAGGACAGGATCATGTAGAGTGATGGAGCTTGCCCTCTAGGTTATATGTCAGGGCAACTTGAAGACATTTGTTCCCACACAATGGTTGCTGAGTAACTAGAGATATCAGGCAACGCTTGTGAAGGACTTAGCCATTCAAACATCGCAGGGCAAAAACATAATCACAGGGCCTGTATTTATTAGAAGAAACAAGACCGGTATGCAAATTCAAAATGGTTTTGCCGTAAGCAAAAACAATACAACGCAATTACTCTTTGACCTCTTTTTGCAGACTCCCAGAACATAAACAAATGGCTGATAGAAAAGCCGCTCATCAAACAGCCAAGAGCGGGCCAGATAAGCGGTGCAGCGCGGCCGCGTCCTAGCCGAACGCAGCAGACACGTTTGAGCAGAGGGGCCCGGTCAAGCCTCCTTAGCTCCACAAACACCGAGCTGTTTTCTAAACCCCCACTGTGGCTCAGCTTCGGGGGGGGGGGGGGGGGGGGGTTACATTGAGACTCAGAAGTGTTGGTCAAACGGTACCGCTGGGGGTGGGGGTGGGGGGTGGATGGTCCCACATGCAGAAACATGCAATTCAAGCCCTAGCACAAATACGTTGCATTGAAATGAAGAGGTAAAAAAAAAGGAGGAAAGGAGGTAAACTGCAGGAGGGGAAAGAGAACATCATGACTCCGGTTGATCCAGGTCCCTACAGATCAGCCAGACAGAGACGGGGGCGGGGGGAGAGGGGGGGAGGACGCTGTTCGGAGGCCATGGCTAGCGGGGAGTAAGGCTGTGCTGCGTCCGGGTGAGAGCAGGCCATCTGAATAATGGATCGTTTGGTTTGGCTATAGCCTGCCAGGCCGGCCCACTGGACCACATCTGACCTCTCTCCAGTGGGAACGCCATGGGGAGCTGGCTCCTCCACCACGGGCTCCCGCTCAACTCCTCCGCCCCTCCACCGCCCTCTGCACCTCCTCATTCCTCTGGTGGAAGACACTCGCTCCTGGATATCCCTTCTGATATCCCACACAGAGATATTGTGTCCATATCTTTCTTTCTCTCCCTCTGTCTCTGTCTCTCTCTCTCTCTCTCTCTGTCTCTCTCTCTCTGTCCCTCCGTCCCTCCCTCTTGCATTAATGATATTCCCCATCTGCTCACTGAAACATGTAGCCAGCTGATACCCTTACTCCAGCAAATCGGAGACATGTGGCTCATGGCAGCACGATGAATGTTTCAGCAAAACCAATGGACCGCTGACACGCCGTTTTCATTTCGACGCACTGTGCCTCCATGTCTCACAGACAGTTTCAGACGGCAACAAATTATTTATGTCAATGGAAACCCCGATAGTATGACGCACCATAATGATGCACGATCAGATATTCCTGATGTTAATGGTCGTATCATGAAGTTACCACTACAATTGATTCAGGACAACTCACGATGTGTTTAACAATTTATTACAATACATGGTAATACATTAAAGTTTGGCGTCGAGGGTCTGCTGCTCTGAATCACTTTCCTGCCTGAGGTCCTATAAACACTAAGTGAAAAACCATGGGTAAGGAGCAGATATCTGCAGATTTCCCGTGTCAGATACTGAGCAATAGACCCTAAAGAGGTGGAGGCTGGGGTGGAGGTGGGCAGCAGCAAGAACGAGTGCTGCTTAGTGTGGTAACAGCAGTGAGCAGGAGCAGTTGTAGGAGCAAGTGTGGTGAGAGAGCTGCTGATTTAAGTAGACCACGTTAAGCTATTGAGCGTGTGCGACTGGTTGATTGATGTGACGTGGATAAATGCTGTGTCTGAGTTGCCACTGGCTCTGCCAAGGCGTCGCCTCATTCACTGAACTGACCTGAAAATATGCCATTTTTAAAGGCCATATAAATCCTGTTAGGAAGCCATCAATTCAAGTAAGGAAAACCTATACAGAGGACAACAAATATTACCTTGGTCAAAATGTGGATGCTAGGTTATTTTAAACGGCTCACTGCTCACATGAAAAAGAGTCCATATTACCTTCCTTACTACAGAATATGAACAATACAGCTGCCTCAGTGAGCAGAAGCAAAGAAGACGCCAGACATATATACGCTAAAAAGAACAAGATTCACCATCCGAAAAACAAAGGCAGTAAACAGAGGTCCAAGCGACGTTCCAAACGGTGGTCCAAAATGTTCAAGAGTCACACATGCAGTGTTTTTGTGGGTAAGATTGTGTGCAATTTAGTATTGTTGACGGGAAATGTGCCAGCTAACGAGTTGTGGCTGTTTGTGTGTGTGTGTGTGTGTGTGTTGGGGGCTCTGTCTGTGTGTGTGTGTGTGTGTGTGTGTGAGAGAGAGAGTGAGTGTGGGCTCGGGTAACGGGCAGCATGTGGCTCATTTGGGATCAGAGAGCTCCAGCAGTCAGAGGCAGACGCTGAAGTGTTACTCGGCGGCTGCCTGGAGCTCAGCTAAGTGCATGACACTGCGGGGACCACAATGCTCCACACACACACACACACACACACACACACACACACACACACACACACACACACACACACACGGGCGCGGGCTTACATGTCGCACACACACACACACACACACACACCAAGAAGAATCATTCTCTGCAGCAGCCGTGACCAGTGTTCAAAGGGCTAAGTGTAGAGGGATGGGGAACGCTGTCCTGTGAAGTCAGCAGCAGAAGTGCCCTCATCCCCTCCCTACGTTGTTTCACTCCCAAAGCTCTTTTGACTCACTAACCCCGGGGGCCATCGCCTTTGTAAGACAATGTGGCTGTTGTAGATGAAGCGGCCCCGTGCTGGGACACTGCCACAGCAGTAATTGCCGTGGTCCGTTGGGGCGGCAGCAGCAGTGTGGGCTATCTAATGTGTCTGACACCGAGGCGGTTGGTTCATGTGTGGAAAAAGAGCCCGCCGAGAAGAGTCAGAACCAGAGTGGAGTAGATCTGAGGGAGAGAGAGAGAGAGAGAGAGAGAGAGAGAGAGAGAGAGAGAGAGAGAGAGAGAGAGAGAGAGAGAGAGAGAGGGGGGGGGAGAGAGAGAGAGAGAGAGAGAGATTTAAGAAAGAGAGGCTTGCTGGGCCGTGAGAAATACGACTTATCGACCATCCGTGCCTCCATCCCGTTCCACATCGACTGCCCCGCGATAACAGGAGCGAATTCTTTTTCTTCCCTCTTCACCTCGTTCTTACAATAATCTAATCAGCCAGAGTCAAGTGGGCGGGCCCCTCGGTCCTGCTTGACGGGAGGCTTCAGCAGACAAAGCGGAACCAGGGGACCGACTTGAGGAGTCATAAACCAAGCCCCGACATCAATCTGGGCCGTGTTAGGGGCTGGCTGGCTCCCCTCCGCCTACTCCATCTCGTCTATTATTATTTCCTCTCCAGGGGATGCGGGGGAATGTCGTGCTTGCCAAGCCGAACCAGCAGCTAGGAGATTGATGCAGATTCGGCAAAACGTCCTCGGATTCCCTTTCTCCGCACCCGGAACGACGAGTGTGTGGGTGCTCCGACAAGGTGCGAAGGGAATGCACGCTTGAAACATGTGTCCAATGAGCGTGTGTGTGTGTGTGTGTGTGTGTGTGTGTGTGTGTGTGGGTGTGTGTGTGTGGGCCACACAGAGAGTGAATGGGCTGTATAGGCAACGGCGAGGTCTACGGTCTCCCTAATGAGCTCCATGAATCTTGAGGTTTTCCCGGCTGACCGGTTGCTCCAGAGAGCCGGAGCCATGAACGGGCAGGCGAAGGCGCTCGACATTACTCTCTTTATGTTTTTTCTGTCACTATGAGGTCAATGAATAGCTGCTTGCCAGCGGGATAGCATCTCCCTGACGCCACACACACTCTCTCTTTCTCTCTCTCTCTCTGTCTCTGTCTCTCTCTCTCTCTCTCTCTCTCTCTCTCGCTCTGTCTCTCTCTCACTCTTTCACACACACACAAACTCAACTCCAACACTCACACACACAAACTCAACCACAAGCTTTCCACATCACATCTCTCTGTCTCCCTATTTCTCTCTCACAAACACACACACACACTTACTCACCACAACTCCCCCGGTTCACACTTTGTCTATGTTCATCTCTTACGATCACAAATAAACATGTCTGTATGTAAAACCTGTGCAAGCACACACAAACACACACACACACACACACACACACACACACACACACACACACACACACACACACACACACACACACACACACACACACACACACACACACACACTATTATATTACTTTCCTATTTAATAATCAACTATACATAGAATATATAATCATTGTGTCAGTGCATTGAGCAAGTCAATGACTGGATGGGCCAGAATTTTCTTCAACTAAGCAAACAAACACTGCTGATTATCTCAGACCTAGACTTAAACAGCCACATCAACATGGTGATAAAATCAGCATATTGGTGACAAAACATAGCAAGACTCAGAGGACTCATGATTTTAAAATACTGTCAGTCACCTACAAGTCACTGAACAATTTGGTGCCAAAACACATTAGCGTCATGCCAATACCGAACCTTTTGGAGCCCTCAGGTCATCTTCTGGAACAGGTCTCTGAACCGTTCCCAGAGTTAAAACTAGAAAGGTGAAGCACCGTTTAGCTACTTTTCAACAAGCTGGAACCCACTTCCAGAAGATCTGAGACTCGCTCCAAGCCTGACTACTTTTCAATCCATATTAAAAAACGTATATGTTCTCAATTGCATTTGACTGAATTGTTCCTTCTTAGACATTTTATTTCTCTTCTTACAATTGTTCTTCTTTCTTTCTCGGTCTTTTGTGTGTTTCTGCTTGCCTTGTGTAAAACACATGGAATTGCCGTTGTGTATGATATGTGCTACGCAAATACATTTGATTTGATATGTAGACTCTTCTTAATGTATCTGCTATCGTTCTCTTTCCTTAGTTTCCTGTATCTTTATCCCAATCCTCGTTCTCATCCTCGCGTTTCTCCATGTTCCTCACTCCCACAGCTTCTCCTCTCCCTCACTGTCCTCTTTAATCTTTTCTCTTCTTCCCACTCCTCCTCTTGTCCTACCTCCATCACCTGTCTCTCCGGGTCTTTCCTACTCTCCTCTTTTTTTTTACCCAACGTCTTCCTCCTACTGCAAACATCTTGAAACTGAAATTAACCTCTCAGCCTCCCAGACGAACTGGTGGACCAGGGAGCCTACAGAGGAATCTGTTGCTCTCTCCATCCTCCTCATCCTCCCTGCCCTGTCCGCAGTGGCCCACATTAACTGGTTGACCCGTTTCCACGACTGCACAGAAGGTCTGGCACCAATTACAATTACAGCAAGCTTTCACACTTTACTCTCCGTCATGCATGCTCGCCGTTGTCAGGCAATGACGATATATAAGTATACACACAATAAGGGTATTTTCTCACCAGATTGGAAATACACATTCATTGACAAACAATGATTTAAATGAAATGTTTGAGAGTGATGTGTATGATGGTCGGCCGTTTAGTTTAGAGCACAGCAATTGAAATATGTTTGTCATACATAGATAAATATTGGAAACTTTGTATAAGTTACCATTCAAAAGTTTTGACACACTTTCCCATTCAAGTTTGACTGGTACTGTATGCCTTGAGTGTAATTGTTTCTGTTTTGTTGGATCAGATTGAGCTCATTCCACTTCTCTCTCTCTCTCTCTCTCTCTCTCTCTCTCTCTCTCTCTCTCTCTCTCTCTCTCTCTCTCTCTCTCTCTCTCTCTCTCTCTCTCTCTCTCTCTCTCTCTCTCTCTCTCTCACACACACACACACACACACACACATTTCCCAGGCGCTATACTCTGACAGGCTCATCCCTAAAGTCAGCCATTATTTAGTAGCATGAAGGCGCCTCCTTCAATCTACAATTTTAATCAAGGTACTCGTTACTTTGACACGCTCTCGTCCCTCGATGCAACAGCGCTTTGCAGTCCGACTGGCAGCAGGGGACACAAATCAAACAACAATACAAACCGTATATGGAACACTCCCTGTACTGATGACTTCAGGCTGTACTTTTTGTTCTGTGAGCGGCAGCATATTTTATTTTACTATGCCGTTTTCCCAGCCTCTTCGGTGATCATTTCGACAGCTTAGGTCGCTCTAACTGAGGCGTCTTGTAATAGGGAAAGAATTTAAAATTTATAAAAAAATAGAAACCGCGATTTTCCCCACAGACAAAATAACAAAAGTGCAGGCCTTTATTCCGAAACCAATTGCAGCATCTAGCCTTCTATTTAACCATGTTCAGAGACTATAGATAATCCCAGTATCACTGAGAAAGATTGACGAAAAGCAGATGACCCCAAACATAAAAGGTAATGCTAGGAGTGGACCACAGCAAGTCAAGGTTATTAACCCACACCTGAGTCAAACTGTACTGTAGCCTACATATATTGAACACTTGAATCATGTCAGAGTAAACTGTCCTGCCACAAAAAGCGGCTAGTGCAGTAGTAGACTTATTCTTAGAGACGGAAAACAGTTAAATAGTTATGAGACTGCTGGTGACTCATACCTTAAATATAGGTTTACCTCTCCTAGGAGGCAAGCACTCTTTCAGGGCAACAAGGTGTAGGGAGAGGTTTGGTTTTTACATGGCTGACCTACGAGCAGCACACAGCACAACTCAATCAAAATGAGGTTCTAGAAGTAGTTTTTGTATGTGTAGGAACTAAGAAAGAACTAATGATGAGATCCATTACAGTGACATGATGTCATGTTGGGAGAAATCAATAGTAGGCCAAAATAGACTGCAGAACAACCAGGACTACATTAAGCACTTCTGATTTTTATTCTTACTTTACAGACTGCATTAAGGACTTTTGGATGGAATTTCGTTCGTAATGCCCCTTTATGAACATAGATTCAGTCTTTGCCCAAAAATTGTGCAAATCTGCCATTCTGCGCAGCACTGAAGCAGTTTAAGCCTCCAAGCAAACTTACCTATTAATATCCAAAAAAACAGCAGTTTTTTAGTCGGTGCCCTGATCTCCGATGCCATCTCTCAGATGAAATGTCGTAGACGTTACAACAGTGTAAAAATATAAACAAAAGTATATGTCCACCAGATTGTGTAAAGCTGGCAGTAAAGGTAATCCCCTAAACGTCCACCTCCGGTATCATTCGGTTAACTATGCAGACATCTCTTCAGTCAAGTTACCTTGCCCTAAATATTTGGGGCATGCATGCATAGCCAGGTGGAGTTCTTAATTCATTTTACCTGAGTCCTCTTTATAAAACCGACACAATGAAAATATAATCCAAAACATGTCGGCAAAAATCAACGATGCACATTAATCCTTAAAACCCGTGCGCATTATCAATAACCTAAAGGAAAGCCAGTTGGCAACTCAACAGCGCGCAAGCGACCCTCACAGTTCAGGGAGTCCTGTTAACTTCTGCGTGCGGCTGAACGTCGTGGGAGCACGCGTTTTGCTGACAGGACACTAGTGAACGCGAGCTAGAGGAGACAGCCTGAAATAAGCGCTGGAGAAGTTGGAGAGGCACAGAAATATCTTTAGTAAGAAGGACTGGCAATACGTAATCCACCACAGAAGTGCCTTATCGGAAATTAACTTTACGCACACATTCAAATATCTTACACAAACACAATACAAGTCTATATTCTAACGTTAAACATAATTACCAGAGTAATCAAATATATAAGTAGATGTACGCCAGACAATGCATGTTGCAAATACATTCGACACGTCCCGCATAAGCGTTCAACTAAAATTCGATAAGAACACAATTAGAAGGTGAAGTGGAGCAAGGTGCACCCGGCTCAAGCAGACTTATGTCGCCCTCTGGTGATGCACACACAAAACCCGAGTCTCTTTGGAAACAATAGAAAAGAAGAGAGGAAAAAATAACAACTACATTTCCAGAATTGAAACACTAGTGTGATGTGGACCAGAAAGTGTTCTGTCAAATAGCCCCAGCACTTAGTTTAAAAACGTGAAATGAAGTTATGTGGATGATGCAGGGCAAAAAAAAAATTCAAACAGAATCACTGTGCCTCAAACAGATTTGCTTTTACTTACTACATTATACAAAATAGCTACTGGAATACACTCTATGCATCCTTTGAAGGTAAATAGTCAATGTACATACATAATACAGGGTCCGTGATGTGATTCTAAAAGTTAACGTTTCTACAGTGTACTTCGTAATGCAGCGTAAAGAAGCAGGGCATACTTCCAGAAAGAGGAATAAATTAAAACACTGGAGAGCTACAGCCAAAAATTGCACTTGATTATTTAACTTCCTTAAACTAAAATCCAGTTGTGGGTTTAGAAGAGATAAACAACACCACCGTTTCTGATAATGAAAACGGCAAACAAAGTTCTGGCCAGGCAAATCCGTTTTGATATAATTCATACAGTGAATAGAAAAATAAGGTTACTAACTAAAGCCCAAAGGCTCATTAAGTACTCCAGAAGATAAACTGACAGCTTATGTAAAATATTATCTGAGGTTTCAACAATGCCGGTTAAAGTCTTTTCAGCTAAGACAGCCTGATCCGCAAAGTGGTTTTCACAGCTATCAAAATAAGAAAAAAACAAACAGAAAAAAAAACAATCACAAGCTCCCTAGCACTTTTATACAAGCCAAAAATGTACCAATTATGTTCGTATATGTATATAAGTAGACTTCTTCCATGACATATCATCATCAAAACATTGACAAGACTTAAAATAAGACAGACATTTTAAAAAAACATACCACTTTGTGTCTGGTTTTGTTATACAGGACCAAATAAACAAACAAAGTATCTGTGTTTGTGTCTTGCATACAGTGGTCAGACCGCAGTGCAGGTGGGTTTCAGGTTACCAGCACAATAGCCAGGCAATAATGTGAACAACCAGATTGAACAGGTGGATAGCTTCAAGATACCTTGAATGTACCAATTATGAGGCAACCCTAACCATCCCACACATACACAGGGCTGCTCCAGTGGTTTATACACAGAATTAATCAATCGAGGTGAAACAGGATTGATTTAGTAGTACAAAATTGATCCGGAAAATAAGAAAAATATTCAGAACTAAAGTACATTCAGAAGTGTTTTTATCCCATTTAGTAACCGTCCAGCATTCGTCGTTAAAAAAGGAATGATTCTACTGTCATACATTTCGCTAAATAAGGCAGGTGATACCTACAGCGTTTAGTGTTTATAAATGTACAAATACTACGACCATACACAGTTCAGATAATACATCTAGCGCTCTTGGCTCAAATTTCATGCCTGCATGCTACATTATTGCCGTTGTCATCCTAAAACGATTAGATATTGATTTTTAAAAAAATGTGACGTACGTAAAGCCTACAAGAGTAAATATGCTGGTGTTTGATTCTGCTTGATCCCTGTGCTCAGCTTCAAAAGGTGGAGTGGGCCAATCAAAAGAAGACAGACCATTATCATCAAAACAAAAAGAAAAGAGAATGAAATATCAGTTAAACGTGTGTAACTAGTTATCTGTCCATAAGAAAATAGTTCAGGTCCAGTGTTTCCCTGATAAGCCAGTGATGCTAAGCGAGAGACATGAAGGCTCTTTTGTCCAGTGTCTTCAGGTATGTGTGTTTGTGGAGATCATCTCTAACGTCTCGGTCTGAAAGAGCCACATCCAACTGTGAACCCACAGCAGGTCTGAGCGACATATCCGTGCAGAGTTCAGACTGCCAATTTGCTCGCAAACATTCATTGGTCTCTCGTTAAAGAGCATCACTCAATCTCATACGCCAATCTTTTCTCAGTACCTTCCAGTGTTAATTAAACATATCTAAAACGTTGTCTGTTAAGCAATTATTAGTCTGAAAGACAGATCCAGTGAAACACAATACCAGTGATACAATATGATAAAACGAAACGAATAAAAATTATACAAAAAAATTCAAATCAAACAACTAATCTTCTGTCTTCCAAAGTGGAATGTAGCAATGAGAAGTGTTGGGAGACCAACTCAGTCTCGAGATGTCCGACAGTTTATGGAATTAGTGGGTTAGGTGATGATGTCTGGGGTTGGCAGGAAGGGGGGGGGGGATTAAGGCTGTGGAGATAGGGGGGAGATGAGGTTATGAGATGGAGGGATGGGAGGAGGTGGGGTTAAGAGATGGAGAGATGGGAGGAGGTGGGGTTATGAGATGGAGGGATGGGAGGAGGTGGGGTTAAGAGATGGAGAGATGGGAGGAGGTGGGGTTATGAGATGGAGAGATGGGAGGAGGTGGGGTTATGAGATTGAGGGATGGGAGGAGGTGGGGTTATGAGATGGAGAGATGGGAGGAGGTGGGGTTACGAGATGGGGGGATGGGAGGAGGTGGGGTTATGAGATGGAGGGATGGGAGGAGGTGGGGTTATGAGATAGAGAGGTGGGGTTATGAGACGGAGAGATGGGAGGGGGTGGGGTTATGAGATTGAGGGATGGGAGGAGGTGGGGTTATGAGATGGAGAGGTGGGGAGGAGGTGGGGTTACGAGATGGGGGGATGGGAGGAGGTGGGGTTATGAGATGGAGAGGTGGGGAGGAGGTGGGGTTATGAGATGGAGGGATGGGAGGAGGTGGGGTTATGAGATGGAGAGGAGGGAGGAGGTGGGGTTATGAGATGGAGAGGTGGGGAGGCTTGGCCTGCTCCCATTCAGAGCTCAGTAGTCAGCAGACCTCTGGGTCTTTGTCCATCTTCTGTGGCCGACTGCTGGCCCACAATACTGCGAGCAAAATAGATGGAGGGAGGAAGAGAACAAGAAATCGAAGTAAGAAAGAAAGGGGTGAAATAAGCAAGGGCAAGGAAGGGAAGAGGGGTCAGTGAGCAAAATAGTAAGAGCAGGAAACCTACACAATGTGGGAGCAAATATCTAACTGCTTCAGCAGGAGCTAGGCAGGGGGTTGGTCCCGTCAACTTACTTTTGATAACAACCTGGTAGCAACAGATTACAACTACTCTATACTGCACAATGTGATAACCAAAAGAACCTGTAACAACCCAGGTTTTTCTTTACATTGTGTGCAATCGTATTACAGTTAGATTTTAAGTTGTAATAAGGACAAACACTCAAAATATACAGTACCAGTAAAAAGTTTGAACAAACCTTCCCATTGACTTGCATTAGAAAGTGTCCAAACTTTTAACTGGTACTGTATATAAGTATACTTTAGAATATTTAAATTATATTAATAACAACAATGTTCTCCTCATTGGGATGGCATAAAATGTTCAACCAAACGAAGGCGGACTGGCCCGGAGGGGAGGGGGGACAAGAGGATTTTACCTGGTGGTGGCAATGATGTTGTGAGTTTGGGGGTGGTGGGGCTGCGCAGGGAGGGCCCCGGCATCGGCTAGGAGAGGAGCGGGGGTGACCTTGGCAGTAGGGTCAAGGTCGAGAAGGCCGTTAGTAAAGACACCGGGAGGCTGCGTTAGAATGGGAGGGAGAAGGGGTGAGGGGTCAGTCTCTACATAGCTTAGGCTGAAGCTGAAGCGTCTGGCAGTGGGAGGAAGAAAGCCTTCTGTCTTCAAGAAACACATTACTTAGGATCTGTGCTAGGCTAATACTAGTGATAGCCTTTCATTATTTTAGAAAAGTACTTTACGAATACTTACTACTTGAATCTTTTTACTTGTCAGCCTGATAACATGTTCTGCCAGTACGTTAGCTAGACAGCTATGTAGCACTTTGGCTTCACTGCAACATGTTACAGCAGTTTAGTCATTTAGCCATTAAGCTAACCAGTTAAGCCATTACTTTAGCCACCTATCATGCTATTCCTTCAGTTAGCTTGTTACCAGCCACTGTGAGCCAACATGTTAGGCTAGTACTTCAGCTAGCCAATTGACATGTGATGCTAGTACTGAAACAAGCCTGCTACCCTGTTGGTTTTGTAATTTAGCTAGCCTGCCAGGATACTGAACACTCACAGCAGTGGTGGGAACAATCCATCGTGGAGTGATAACAGGCTTGTGGTGTGGCTGAACTGGTGGTAACTGGAACAAAAAAGAAATAGACACATACGTTAACCAAACAACTCATTTCCAGAATATTGTCATTAAGCCATCGCCTCAAACAATTGTTTTTTATCCAAAATGGCCAATAACAGGTGTTCCATTTGACAGATCAGTTGACGAACAGCTCAGTCAACTTACAATGGGGGCTGGGTCTGAGAAGTCTATCAGGTTATCAGTCAGCGATGGACTGGCCTGCAGCTCTGGTTTCTCTACTTTGGCCTGGACAACGAGAACATGTGAAGATGGTTACTGTAGCCTGGGTGTAGCTTTGACAGTTTTACATTAAATATAGAGCACCCACACTTAGGTTCTGTCTGCTCCAATTGTTTTAGACACGTGGAAGTGAAAAGACAGCTACTGCAAACTGACTTGCAAAACAATAAAAAGCATAGTGTAGAATATGATTCAACATGACTCACTACAGTAACTCGAGGCCTATCTAATGATCTTAAAAAATGTAGCCTGAGGAGTTTTCAACATGAGCAAGAAACTATGACAACCAAAGTGGATCACCTTTGGTGCCAGGCTGTCAGCGGCAGGCTCCGAGGGCATCATGGGTACAGCAGGAGGCAGGAAGGTCTCGGTCAATATTTCGACACTGAGGGGGATGCAGAAGCAAAAAACAGCAGAGGATCCATGATTCAGCCATAAATTGTCTTCTTATTGAACAAATGCTGTGTGACTGTTGTTCAGCCATCTTGGGAATCCAATGCCAAATGGGCATAGTTCTAGATGGTCCTTGCTTTATGTGCACAGTAATTATACGGTCATTAGAACACATGTGGGAAAGGCATGTCTCTAGGCAGAAAACAGTCATGTGATGGCGCAACAGGATGGTACTCCAACAGCCCACCAGGTGGCAGAAGATAGCTGCAGAAGAGAGCTGCAGAAGAGCTCTATCCTCTGCAACGTGAACGAGCGGATTTTGAATTGGTCAATTAGCAGTTTCAACACATTAATAAACGTGCACTAAGCGCAGTCATGGCGATGATCTTTCTGCCACTCTATTGTTCATCCCTCATTGATATGTCTGTCTCCTCTCCTTTCCCAACTCTTCCTTCCTTACTATTTTCTGTATGCCGGCTTTCCCCTACGCTTCTCTTTTCCCCTCTCTTTTCCCCTCTCTTTCTCTCTCTCTCCCCTTCCAGACCTCCCAGGAGGATTAGAGACTGGAACGCATGACATTTAACAGTGTGTGTGTGTGTGTGTGTGTGTGTGTGTGTGTGTGTGTGTGTGTGTGTGTGTGTGTGTGTGTGTGTGTACAGAGGACTCACCTGACCCCAGCAGAGGACAGAGCAGTGGGTTTGAGCAGGTCCCAGGAGTCCTGGCGCTCGGGTCGGCCAGCCAGAGAGAGAGAGGAGCTGCTGCCCGTTCGACCGCTCTGCACCTTCAGCCTGCCGATTGCAAACACACACACACAGCATGGGTTAATAGGTGGTGATAGATAAAGCTGAATGTAGAATATTATCTTTCATGAAAGTATAACACATACACACACAGATCCAATGTGCTTGATTTGTTGGATGGGTAACATTCACAGAAGACACAAGAATATGCATTCCTGTCAGTGATAACTTTTACATGTCTAAAACATTTAATGTTTTTTTTTCTTTTCTTTTTCATCAGAGGAAACATATATTTAACATATTTGTCAGAAATGGCTATACCTCGAACTCTGAGTGAAAATAAATACAATTGTGGCAAAGTTCATAAATTCTTAATGTCTTCAGAACAGTACCCAGTCATGCTTGTCAAGGAGCCCTAAATAAGCACCCAGTTCTTGTCCCAGACCTTAGATAACTGTCACGCCCCATCGAGTGAGAGGATGATGTCATAACGGAATTATGCTGAAAATCCTCATGCTTATTCAAATGTTTAATCAGCTTTAGAGGCGAGGGCTGTTTTGGCTGAAATTGTCTGTTGTCAATTTAAAAGTTGAGAGTAACTCAAGAGACAAATTTCAAGACACTGTAGCGTACCGAAATATTACCTTTTTGTGTTCAATGTATTTGCCCTAATTAATTAATTCATAGATAGAAAAAAGAAAATATTGCACATGAAGATTGAAAATTAAACTGCTCGTGCAGTATTCAAAACGATTTTTTAAATCCAAATATGCGGTTTTGTTGGCATTATATTATTGTGAGGAAATGGATTAGCCGGGTACAAACCAAGCAAACCACTGGACAGTGGACACAAACAAAGAGAAAATCCCTTGTGAAAACTGAGCGGTTATGCATCCCTCCCTCTCGTTTAACCTGCTTCAGTAGGATTGCAAATAAGAACGTTTGTGCAGTGTGTGTCGTGTTGTGCAAATTAGAGACGGTGAAGTAAAATATTTCTTTGTGAGTGTGTGTTTGCCTGCCTCCTCACCTGGCAGCGGCCTCCTGTAGATTGCAGTTCTTGTCTGCCACGGCAACGCCAACAATACTATGGTCCTCCATGGAACCCTGCACACCAACACAGTGAGGACAACTCATTAGCCGCTTGCTTTGCTCGCTGAAGTTACTATGGTTACCCTCAGTGCTCAATTAACCAGCACAAACCTAATTCTTTGACATCGCCGATTCATATTTTGTGAAGTAATATGGGGACCATGGAAGTATAAAAATTTTTAAATAACGGAAATTGACTGCGAGTCTCATTCCAGTGAAGTGGGTGCCTTGAGCTGAACGAGGTGTTGTGTCTAACCTTGAGAGCACAAAGAAAGTAAAATAACGGAAATTGGCTGTCTAATGAAATGGGTTCCATGAGCTGAAGGAGGTGCAGTGCGTTACCTTGAGAGCGGCTTCAATGGCCTGAGCCTTGAGAATGTTACTCTTTAGGTCCTCCGGGGGGCGCAGTGGGGCAGCAAGGACAGGACTGCTCCCCACACTGTTTAGACACTTGTCTGTCAGCTTCACTATGTCTTCCTGAAAGACACACACACACACACACACACACACACACACACACACACACACACACACACACACACACACACACACACACACACACACACACACACACACACACACACACACACACACACACACACACACACACAGGTTAACTCGTGGTACATTAACTGTCAGTCCCTTCCTGTTAGGCGTTTGTTTTCCTTGGAATCTTTTCCCTTGGCCTTCAGAGCCCCCAGCTCCCTGTGGTAACATAAACACGGCGCCCCTAAGGAGGGAGATGTCAGGGTGGCTTAAGGTAATGTGTCTCATGTGTGGCCCCACACAGAGTGCCGTGGACACACAGTAAGACAGGGAACACACTGTTCTCTCTGGGGAGTAGACAGTATATCGTGAATGGGATTTGAATTTATTTTTCAAAAGACATTATTTTAATTTTGAATGTCTAAGCGAGCGGGTAACATGCATTTAAAGTGGTAATGTGATGTTCCCGGGGTCAGTTAACATTAGACGTCAAGCTCTTGTCATCAAACGCACAAATTGACCGGTCTACCAAAGGGGTAGGGGCTTAAACTTCTATGATAGAGCCCGATTCCAATGCCAAATTATATCAAACAGGTAACTTGCGCATCCATGGTGAACATTTTCAAGAATGGTTTTGCGTCACTAGTCACTACCGCCACCCCACTTTTCCTACAGCGTTTGGGATGGGGTCGTAGTGAGGGTCCGGGGCTGGGCTCTGACCTGGTTGTTCATGGTCATGTTGAGGTTGATGTTGGGTCTGAGCGGAGCCGGACCACCCGCCTCCAGCTCCAGCTGCTTCAGACGCGCTGCGGCTTCTGTCCAGGAAGGGAACACACACACACACACACACACACACACACACACACACACACACACACACACACACACAACAACGCACATTAAACACACGAGGATTCATTGAATTATATCCATAAGTCTCTCTATTTAGCAGTCAATTGGCTGCATGTTGTGTGCGGACAAGACCTCCAGAGACAGTCCTGTTTACTGAAACAACCAGAAGATGATGAATCACCATGGGGACGCGGGGGACGATATATGTAGCTACTATAAATAAGCACAAATTAGCGCGCTTGTGTGCCTTGCGTTTAATAGGCACGACATGTGCTTTTGTGTGTGATTATAGCGAACGTCGGAGAAAGAATGTGCATGTGTGTGTGTGTTGCTTAGGACATCTCACCGGTGAGAGAGAGGCTATCGTCAACTTCGACGCTAGAAGCAGAGTGGGCTGCACTAGGCCCCGCCTCCTCGGGCAGACCTCCCGTCGCCATAGGAACGGGTGTCCGGATGACATCATCGATGCAGGTTTCCAGAAGGTCGACCACAAGGGGCATGCTGACAGAGAGAGAGAGACAGAGACAGAGAAAGAGAGAGAGGCATTGTTGAAAATGAGTTGACGTGTGCCACGTGTGCCACGTTGGTCATTGGAGAGGAATACAAAACCTACCTGTAATTTTCTGGTAGGTGATCACGCTCTGGTGTCTCCAAATCTTACATGATAGCCCAACGGTTGGCACTGACTCAAGGTGTTAAGACACCCTGTGTCACCTTGTGTGGCTATGGTTTTCACTAGCCAGGACCCACCAGGGGTACCAACTGACACGTCAGAACTCTGGCGAGGTCAGTTTTGAAATTGATTTGGGAACGAACACTGTTAGGGACTACTGAGGGTAGATGATGGCAGTGCTTACATTGTTTCTTTTTGTACAGGCTATGCTATAAGCAAGCAGTGAATATCGCCATATTGTCACATGTGCAGCTTCAGAACACAAAGTAAAACTTAAAAGGCTAATATGGCATGGATAATAAAAACTATGAGGAGACTGAGAGGCATATTGGTGGTCTCTTTGAATAAAAGAGCAGTGACGTTGATACTGGGGGCTTCAAAGGACTAACTCAAAGTCACCATTTCTCACAGCGTTTCTGTTTTCATGTGACAGTTTGCTTCAGGATACAGTGAATGAGGAATCAGAGATGAAGGCATGCTGTCACAAAAAACGCAACAACAAGCAGCGCACACAAGCCACACACACTGTATAAAGCTAGCCGTTAAAGGGGCTCAATTCCTAATGGCCCAGACTGAGTTGTCACCATAGGCCGCCGCCAACACAGAGGGATGTCTGAGTGAAGCACCGTGAACTGCTATGTCTTAAAACCACACACACACACACCCCCACACACACATATATACATACATATTCCTTGGACAAGCTGGTGGGATCCAACCCAAACAGTCAAGTCAGTGCCCCTCACTGTTTTTCTGCCTTTCTTTGTGGCACACACAACAAGGAACCCCCCCCCCCCCCCCTACACACACACACACACACACGTTTGGGAGGGAAAATGAACAGAGGGAGAGAAAGCGTTGGAGTAGAAGAGAGGCTGGGAGGAGCCACAAGTTGCATTCCATACGTGACACGAGAGAGATTACAGCATTGGGGAGCGGGCACACACGCACCCAGACATCCCAGTAAGAAGCTTTGCTACAACTGGTCTCTGTTTTCACAGTGTCTTAGGTTCTAGACCCTGCACCTCAAAGAAAACACTGAATTAACTGAGACAGGATTAAACAAAGGCAGCCATTACTGTGAACTGACATACAGTGCTGTGCAAAAGTATTTGCCCCCTTACAGATACTTATTGTTTTTGCACATTTGTCACACTTAAATATTTCAGATTATCAAACAAATTTTTATATCAGACAAAGATAACCTGAGTAAATACAAAAAGCTGTTTTTAAATGATGATTTCATTTATTAAGGGAAAAAAGCTATCCAAACCAACCTGGCCCTATGTGAAAAAGTAATTGCCCCAATTGTTAAATCATGAATTAACTGATATTAACCACCTTTTTGGGAAAGCTTAGTTCAATTTCACTAGCTACACCCAGGCCTGATTACTGCCAGAACTGTAAAATCAAGAAACCACTTAAATTGAACCTGTCTGACAACATGAAGTAGGCTAAAAGATCTCAAAAAGCAACACATCATGCCCCGATCTGAAGAAATTCAAGATGAGAAACAACAGATGAGAAACAAAATAATTGACATCTATCAGTCTGGAAAGGGTTACAAAGCCATTTCTAAGGCTTTGGGACTCCAGCGAACCACAGTGAGAGCCATTATCCACAAATGGAGAAAACATGGAACAGTTGTGAACCTTCCCAGGAGTGGCCGGCCTTCCAAAATTACTCCAAGAGCGCATCGACTCATCCAGGAGGTCACAAAAGAACCCAGAACAACATCTAAAGCACCGCAGGCCTCACTTGCCTCAGTTAAGGTCAGTGTTCATAATTCAACAATAAGAAAGAGACTGGGCAAACATGGTATCCATGGGAGAGTTCCAAGGCGAAAACCACTGCTGACCAAAAAGAACTCAAAGGCCCGTCTCACATTTGCCAAAAAACATCTTGATGATCCCCAAGACTTGGGAAAATATTCTGTGGACTGACGAGACAAAAGTGGAACTTTTTGGAAGGTGTGCGTTCCGTTACATCTGGCGTAAAACTAACACAGCATTTCAGGAAAAGAACATCATACCGACAGTCAAACATGGTGGTGTTAGTGTGATGGTCTGGGGCTGCTTTGCTGCTTCAGAACCTGGGCGACTTGCCGAAATTAATGGAACCATCAATTCTGCTCCCAACCAGAAAATCCTGAAGGAGAATGTCCGGCCATCAGTTTGTGACCTTAAGCTCAAGCACACTTGGGTTTTGCAGCAGGACAATGATCCGAAGCACACCAGCAAGTCCACCTCTGAATGGCTCAAAAAACCCAAAATGAAGGTTTTGGAGTGGCCTAGTCAAAGTCCGGACTTAAATCCGATTGAGATGCTGTGGCATGACCTTAAACAGGCCGTTCATGCTCAAAAACCCTCCAATGTGGCTGAATTAAAACAATTCTGCAAAGAAGAGTGGGCCAAAATTCCTCCACAGCGATGTGAAAGACTCATTGCCAGTTATCGCAAACGCTTGATTGCAGTTGTTGCCGCCAAGGGTGGCACTACCAGTTATTAGGTTTAGGGGGAAATTACTTTTTCACATAGGGCCAGGTTGGTTTCTATAGCTTTTTTCCCTTAATAAATGAAATCATAATTTAAAAACAGCTTTTTGTATTTACTCAGGTTATCTTTGTCTGATATAAAAATTTGTTTGATAATCTAAAACATTTAAGTGTGACAAATGTGCAAAAACAGTAAGTATCTGTAAGGGGGCAAATACTTTTGCACAGCACTGTATTTGACCGGTCTACAAATGCTTTCTGCCTAGAAATGCTGTACCATCGAACATTTACTGTATGTGTGACAGCTCAAAAGACTGATAATTACAAAACTATTTTAAAATCCAAATCCTTTGAAAATATGCTGTGAGAGACGTTCAGGAGTCTACGTTATTCAGTCGAAAGGTAAGTACGGTAACTTGACTGTGAGGTCTGAACAAATTTTATGTTACATGTATAAGAACCAAAAGACTTAAACAGAGCAACATCTTACATATCAAATCAAGTAAGACTGTCTTTATTTCTGTCCTTTATGAAAGATTGCAGATACAGAACAGATACGTAGGCATGCATCCTTCCAGTCAAAAACGTATAACTCATAATAATAAAAAAAAAATCATAGTTTATAGTTTAAGCTGTGCAAGAAACAATTGTCAAAAAATGAAGAAATACATAACATCATAAATTAACGAACTAAAAGCTTATGCAAGCTATTCTGGGATAATTAAACAAATAATAAAAAAAAAAAAATCTTTATGTAGTTAAGTCGATTAAAAGTAAGCATATAATAAAACGTAATTTAAATCACCCTGCAAAGTTCAATCAAACTAAACAAGGGGAAATAAAATGATATATTAATTCTGCAGATTCATCCAAACTAAACAAGTAATATAAAACATTATATATTAAAACTACAATCAAATATCTGCTAAAAACAGTGAACCACACAACATATAATTGTGTATTTGACCCATTTTCCAGAAACAAATTCTTCAATATCGCTCACATGGAACCCTCCTTACTGGACCCAAAACCAAATGACATGGCAATCACAAATACCAGGCACTAATGATGAACAGAACATGATATGATGATCGAGGCTCCGCCAAACATCTGAACTGATCCCAACATCCAATGTACACAAACTGATGAGGCACATACAAGGCTGCATTCCAATTGTTCTTGCGCCGTTTCCTTTGACCTCTCCCCGTAGACTTTCACTTGCAAGGTCAAGGACACAAGAAAGGAAGGATTGAAGACAATTGAAATGCAGCCTGGAGGAGCACGGAAGATGCTGGACGCCACAAAGTCTGTTACACCATTCTCAGATAGCGTATAAACAATGCATAAATACTATGCTAGTGTTGCTGTTGATTTAGCTCTTGCCAAACATACACAAAGTGGTTATTTTGAGAGAGAAACCCTGTAACCTCAAATCCCCTAAAATAATAGCACCCAACGGTGAGTCATTCAGTCAGTGAGCTTGTCTGATCTCATATCGATTCCCATGAACTGGTGTAAGAATTAAAAACGAGTGCAATATCACAGTGTTTCCCTAAAAGACGTGCATAGCTCCAAATCCATAGAGTAACATCAAATGAGAGACCCTGGTCTGGTTCCTAGTGTGGGTTGTACGGTGGCATGTCCCTGAAGCAGCGTGCAGTGGTCTAGGGGCGCGCCCTACAACGTCTCCTGCTGCCCCTCTTCCATCCAGTTAACAGGCAAAGGTTTGTCCTCCTACCTCGATACCATCAGCACACCCCCCTACCCCTGCTAGTTTCACTGAGAGGACGGATGAAGGGAGGGAGGGAGGGCGGGAGGGAGTTTCGCTGGGACGGAAGGAGAGGAGAGGGCAGTTACACAAGCAGGGAGGAGAGGGGACGGTTAGGCGGAGCCAGAGGCAGTATCAGTGTGTGAGGGCTGGCCACGGAGCCGGCGTACAGACGTGTGTGCGCGTGTGCTTTAAGGCAGTGTCAAAAGAACTACGGCTGTGTTCATGTGCGAGCGTGGGCACGTGAGGGGGAGTTTGTGTATGTGCGCTAAGAGGTTAACAAAGGAGCTGTGCAGGTATTCTCTTCTCTGTGTGTGTGTTTGTACAGTCCAGGGCCCAGAGGCTCTCCTTGCAGACTCGGGTCCAGTCCAGCAGCTGGTCGGCGGCGCTCGGGCGCTCTGGAGGGCGAGGCGGCCGAGTGAGGCGGGCAGACGGGTGAGGCAGACTGGGGAGGCTGGAAGAGGAGGTCCTGGGGGGGTCGATCTTCATGTAGAGGGGGAGGGTGAGCTGTGACGGGATATGGAAGGGGAAGATTGGGGGAGAGAGACACGGAGGTCTGAACGGGAGGAGAGAGAGAGAAAGAGAGAACGAGACGGAAGGGAGGAAGAGTGCACATGGAGGGACGAAGTTAAGGAAGTGGAGGAATGCACGGAGGGAAAGAAAGAACAAGCAGAATAGGAGGAGAAAAAGAGGAAGAGGGTTGCCATGGTTATTATGGGATCCAGGGACAGGAAAACAATGATGAGTAGGGTTGAGGAGAAAGGAAGTGAGGGATAACACAAACGGAAAACAACAGGGAAAATCAGAGACTCCTATTCCTTGAAATGGGATAGCTTATATCCAACTTAGTGCGGTGCTTTTCTTCAGCATTCCAACACTAGTCTTCAAAATGATGTGTTGTTTTTGTGGTCAAATGTCTAATTGTTTATTGTACTATCAAGAACATATTAAAATGAATTAGAAGTTTTCATTTTGTGCCAACATGTTTTCAAATGGTCTGTCTTTGGAACGTAGCTTTCCAAAAGTAAAGAAAGACAAATACTGTCAGAACAACTAGAACTGTAGCGGACAGACTTGTTCCCAGACTAATCCTCAAATACTCTTAAGAGGTCAAAATGTATTTAAATGAAGTGTTACTGCTGAACACAAGAAGACTGTAGATCTTTACAAAGAACTAAATAAAGAAATCTAGTAAGACATCGTCAACATGGTTTACGGACGGTCTCATTCAGCATTTTCCTTTAAATGAAGGTTTTCAAATATACATACAGCATACATTATTCATGTAATAAAAAAACATTAGGAAGTAGCAGTAGTAAAGCCTTTCTTTAACCAACGTTTCAATTTGACCTAGGTCTGTATGATTAACAACGCATTGTAAACGAAAATCAGATCTACCCTGGATTCAGTCGGCAATGCAAAGGTCAAAATAGCTGGACTAGCAAGATGGCCATGCACGGATAATGATGAGAAAAAAAAAAGGCCTGATCCGGTTTGAGAGAGACGTGAAAGAGGTTAGTGAACAGAAGTACATAGAGGAGTGAGAAAAACGGGCCGGAGGAGAGCAAAAAGACTTGAAGACCAACAGGAGAGGAGGGGTGGAGGGGACGCTAAATCAACAGTCCAAAGATGACAGGGGAGTGCGGGGGAAAGAAGAGGTTGGGTGCCCCCCAAAGCCCGGTTGATCCTAACTCATATGTCCGGGCTTAAGATCCATCCCCTCCCCGACCGATCTGTTGCTGCTGGCAGACCAAGTAGATCCAACCCACAGGGCTATCCTTTACCCTGGAGAACGCAACACAGACTAAGAGAGGAATGCATTTATCCCCGCTCCAATTCCAACTAAATAACAGAAAAGCAGCTGGAGGAGGAGCCCTTTTCTAACTAAGCAACCAGGAAAAAAAAACAATACAGCTCTGGACTTCAGTTCACATCAACAGGCCAAGAGAAGTGGAGAGTTTCATCAAAATGACTTATCTTGCACTCCCTGAACACAGATATGTCAAAGGCTGGCTTTTTTTGCTCTTTATGGTTGGGAACTGCCGTGTGTGTGTGTGTGTGTGTGTGTGAGGAGTGTCAGCAGCACATAAACATGCTAACAAAGGGAGTGTGATGCTACAGAGCTGCTGGAAATCCCAGCACTTAATCATGGACCACAACCTACCAGTATGTCTCCGCACGCACGCACGCACGCACTCTTAACTAACCTAAAACAACCTCTGAAATATGGAAGCAAATCAAAAAGTTCCTGGGCTTCCTATCCCTGGCTCGGTGTAGGGCTGCGTTACATGCGGGGAGCTGGCCGACGGAACGGTACGAGCTGGTCTGACCTGTGAGGACACGTTGGGCCTTCTCTGCAGGGAGTTAACACTGGTAAAGTAAGCTCTCATTAAAAGCAGAGGGGGCCGGCGGGCACGGGAGTGCTGCTCGCCCATGAAATACGCAGGGTTTGTTGATACAGCATTCACAGCGGGATCTCCACGTTCACATCCTAGACTTCCCACACAGCCACCGACCGCGTCGGCCTAATCTTCAGTCGGACCACGGAGAGACACGGAGCTACTTTGGTAGTGTTTAGATACGATCCAAAGCAGACATCCCCGTTGGGTACACCAGAAAGAGAATGCCGAATCCTCGCTACAACACACAGTCAGACAGGAAGTCTGCTTTTAAAGATCTTACGCAATACAATCTCCTCAAAAGTCTGACATCAATTAATCAAACTGATATTTTTTTTCCCGTTTTCACGGTTAAAACAGGAGCATTTTGAAATGGCTGACAAGATGAGGAGTCATGTGAGTTCTGACTGCAAGGGAAAGAAGGCAGAGGTAGACACAACGGAACAGGATATTATTGTAGAGATAAGACACCCAGAGAAGGAAAAGACCAAACATTCACCACAGAAGCTACTACAGCAGCCCCTAAAATCATTCCAACACCTCTTATGCTAAACCCACATCACTTCCGGCGCTGATGGGAAGATGATTCTGATAAGCGTAACAGCCAGCCAATCATAGGAGATTATTTCACATCAGCAAAGCAAATCCCTGGCCCAGAATCATAGAGCCCGCCCATAGAGTAGCGTTTGATTGGTTGAAGCGAGGGCTATGCAATTCTGAGAGGTCGGAGGAGGGTACATACCTGAGGCCTGTTTGGCTTCAGTACATCAGACTAGAATAGAAGGAACAGTTTAAAATGGAGGGAAGACTGGTAAAAAAATAAACAAGTCCATAACCTCTCTCACTCTCTCTCTCACGCACGCACGCACGCACGCACGCACGCACACACACACAGCTATCTACAAAACATACAGACAGAGTGCACTGCACACATATACACTTCAAAGATGACATTCAACGGCATGTTGCTCACACATACAGACCCACAAAGGTACCCAAACAAATGGGGCCCAGATGTACAGGCTTTCCCCTCAGAGGGCCCCACTGTCCTCTTTTTAATATGTCAGAAAGGTCTAGGCAGGCCCCTGGCAGAGTAATTCACTGAGGATGAAGACAGGACTTAGAAATGAGGGTTAGAGAGAGGAGGGGACATATACCGAGTGAAAAAGAAAGAAAGAAAGAGAGAGCAAGAAAGAAAGAGAGCAAGAAAGAAAGAAAGCAAGACCGAGTCGAGGGAGAGACCAGAAGCAGTTTATAAAATTGACACAGAGAACTTTGCCAGAGGACAGGTAGAGACCACTGGATGGAGAAGGAGAGAGGGAGACAGCAGAGAGGGCAGCCGGCAGAGAGCTCGGTCTGCTACACGGCAGGGCTCGGCGGCCATCACAAAGCCAGGGAAACACGCAAACCCACTCCCAAAGAATGGGAACGTCTTCCCAAAATGAACCACACCACCACCCGGTACATTCCTCTTTACACAAACACACACGCACGCACACACACACACACACACACGCACACACACACACGCACACACACACACGCACACACGCACACACACACACGCACACACACACACACACACACACACACGCACACGCACACACGCGCACACACGCGCACACACGCACGCACGCACACACACGCGCACGCACGCACACGCACACACACGCCCTCTGCGAAGCAACAAGAAGCAAGTAAATTAAAATGCCTGTACGTAAATCACCAAGAAACACCAGAACTCCACACCGCAAGAAATACAACGCCCACATGCCCACACCCACACCCACACACACACAGAGTGACGAGAGAGATTAGCCGCGGTAACGCTCGTAAGGAAAAGGCGGCAGTCCCTCACCTCCTCTTGTCTCCGCCGGGACTCCTGGGCAGGGCCTCGATCTCCATGGGCCCGCAGGCGGCGGGCGGGGCGGGGCTGGCGGCCGGCATGGCCGAGGACCAGGCGCCTCGGGAGAACGCCGGCTGAGGGGGAAAGGGTCAGACATGAGGAGAGGGCACCACTCAGACAGGACTTTCCTACTGCAGCTTTGTGGAAACACACCACAGTAACCCTCACCCTGGTTCAGGTGGGTTGGACTCGCCACACAAACTAAAAACGGGTCCCCATCCTGTGTCTACAAAGCACTGGTCAGAGAGTTAAATGCATTTTGTTTGGTTGTAGTGTCACGAGTAAGGCCCACAGTTTACAGTCCAAACCTGCAGTCAAATCGAGTTGAGAAGTACTTTAGTGTGAACTTTCAAGTGTTTTAAACATCTTATCCAGCGGTGTCTAAGCACATTGCTGGTGTTGGGACTGGGAGGGGCTTTGTGTGACTGGTACGGGCTTTGTGTGACTGGGATGGGGGTTGTGTGTGGGACTGGGAGGGGGTTGTGGACTGGGAGGAGTTGTGTGACTGGGAGGGGAGTTGTGCGACTGGGTGGGGAGTTGTGTGACTGGGAGGGGCTTTGTGCGACTGGGAGGGCTTTGTGAGACTGGGAGGGGGGTTGTGAGGGGGGTTGTGAGACTGGGAGGGGCTTTGTGAGACTGGGAGGGGGTTGTGGGACTGGGAGGGGGGTTGTGGGACAGGGAGGGGGGTTGTGGGACAGGGAGGGGGGTTGTGGGACAGGGAGGAGGGTTGTGTGGACTGGAAGGGGCTTTGTGAGACTGGGAGGGGGGTTGTGTGGACTGGGAGGGGGGTTGTGTGGACTGGGAGGGGGGTTGTGTGGACTAGGAGGGGGGTTGTGGACTGGGAGGGGGGTTGTGGACTGGGAGAGGGGGTTATGTGCTGACTGGTGCCAGGCTCTCGCGGTGGACTCCTGAGGGGGCTCACCTTGTCCTTATTGGGGCTCACTCCGTTGTTGTGCGGGGGAGGAACGGGGCGAGACCTGGAGGGAGGAGAGAGGAAGGGATGAAGACGCTTTACTGAATAGAGCAGCCCAGAGCAACATCTGACCGAGGCTAAGCATGAGGTTCCAGAGCCCTGTCAGACTCAGCCCAGCCGGCCTACAGCATGGCTTAATCAGACGTCTGGTGGTGCTTGCTCAGCGCTTCCAGATACTTCCACTGATTGGACTCTTGACATCAAGACACACGCATGCACGCACGCACGCACGCACGCACGCACGCACGCACGCACGTGGACCGCGAGCCTTTACGTCACCCTGGTAGCACATCGTTACCTTGGCGACCGGCGGCCCTACACGGAGCTATAACCCCTACAACCGAGATCTTCCCGGTAGATTACGTGTGTGTGTGTGTGTGTGTGTTTGTGTGTGTCAGAGAGTGAACTGGGGGAGAATACTCACTCTTGTGGTTTGGAGGGCCCTGGGGAGAAGCAGAGAGAGAACAGCCATGTTAGGGTTGTGTACAGTAACAACGCCAAGTGTGTGTCACTGATAGTAGACATGACTCTGGTTTGTGTTAGGAACGGCAGCAGGGAAAACATGGGTGAAGCTGTTTGTGTGAGTGCGTGTGTGTGTGTGTGTGAGTGTGTGTTCTGCCCGGGCTATCTGTCTGTTCAGAGTCTGTGTGTTGGCTTGAGATAGCGAGTAAGGAGAAAGTATTGGATCAGAGAAAGTGAGCGTGTGTGTGTGTGTGTCCTCCGCCAACCTCTGTTCTGCATGGTTCTCCTGGAGTAGCGGCGACTGGGTCTCCTCTCGAAGGAGGCCGACCGCCGGGCTTTGTTGGCCTTGGTGGTCTGGTACTCCGTTTTCCCGCTGAGAGACACACACACACACACACACACACACACACACACACACACACACACACACACACACATAAATTGTCAGGCACAGTGCAATGTAAAACAAAAGGTTAGAAAGGACAGGAAACATTGGTGAAAGCATTGCGTGAGAGACCTCTCGTTACCAAAACAAAACCCAACCTGCCAAACTAGAATAACTTGGTTCAAAGCCCGATCGGCCCCCGATCCCTCAAGCACCCTGGCCTCAAAACAGCAAGGGTGGAGAGGTCCCTTAGGAGTAAGCTACTCTGTTTGACCTGCGGAGGCTCCGTGTAAACAGATCACCTGTATCTGAAGCGCGAGCCCATGCGTATGAAGCCCGAGCGGGCAGAGTTCTTCTGGACGGGGCCCCGAAGCCTGAAGAAGGCGTGGTGCTCCACGGCACACTTCCACAGGTGCTTGCAGGCCTTGGGGTGGTCCATGCGGAACACAAAGGTGTGCTCCTGCTCCTTCCCCTGGAGAGACGGCCCGGGGGAGGAGAGGGAGGGGAAGGGGGAGGGTCGGGGGGGGACAGAGGGCGGGGACACAGATGATAAAACAGAGAGAGCGAGAGAGAGAGAGAGAGAAACCACATTAGTTCAAAACTAACTTTTTCAAACAGCGCCCCTGGACTTATTTTCCTGTTGCAGCCAAACTTGTTGGTAAACTGCAATTATTAACTTCATTTCCATGAATTACTCACTAAACACACACACGCACGCCTAGGGGATAATACTGGAATGTCTGGGATTGGAGGGAGGCCGTGTGTGAGTGTGTGTGTCTCAAAACGTTCGTTCCACATACCCCACATTCCACCTGGTCATCTGTCATTATGTTTCGAGACGTAACTCAGAGAAACTGCAGCGTTAATAACACACACACACACACTGCCAACCAGCTCCCTCAAACCTGCACTTGCTGACATACGTGCGTACACACAGGAACGCACACATACAGAAACACACACACACACACACACCAGGCTTGAGGCACTGTTCCTTCCTGGCCCTTGGTTTCATTTTAGTACAAAGCCCTTTTATAAGGAGAGGGAGATGAGACTGTGGAGGGAGGACCGACCGGAGATAAGATCTGACACATCACACACACACACACACACTCCCCACACACACACCGTACACACACACACACACACACACACACACACACACACACACACACACACACACACACACACACACACACACACACACACACACACACACACACACACACACACACACACACACACACACACACACACACACACACACACATGGTGGGACAGGAGGGGAAAAGGCTGAGGCTACCATAATGGTGGGACAGGAGGGGAAAAGGCTGAGGCTACCATAATGGTGGCACTGGAAGGAGAAAGGCTAAGGCTACCACAATGGTGGGACAGGAGGGGAAAAGGCTAAGGCTACCACAATGGCGGCACTGGAAGGAGAAAGGCTAAGGCTACCACAATGGCGGCACTGGAAGGAGAAAGGCTAAGGCGACCACAATGGCGGCACTGGAAGGAGAAAGGCTAAGGCGACCACAATGGCGGCACTGGAAGGAGAAAGGCTAAGGCGACCACAATGGCGGCACTGGAAGGAGAAAGGCTAAGGCGACCACAATGGCGGCACTGGAAGGAGAAAGGCTGAGGGTGACCACACTGGAAAAAGACCACACCACGCTGCAAAGAGACGGAGAGAACCTGGACACTGTGGAGAGCTCAGCTCCCAGACACGGAGGATGGAGGGAAGGCACAGCACGTGTGGAGACAGCAGTAATGTCAAAGCAGCTACTGTTAGTCCTCTAAGTCCTTCAATGACGTGTGTGTGTGTGTGTGTGTGTCTGTGTGTGTGAGTCTGACGGAGAGTGTGTGTGTGTGTGTGTGTGTGTGTGTGTGTGTGTGGTGGCAAGCCAGTGGTTTTACCTCTTCGGTCTCCTGCGTTGCCTGCTCGTCATCCTCCACCACAACCAGAGTCAGCTTGCTCTTCTTGAAGTCCAGGCGGGTGATCTTAGGCCTGCACCACAAAAGCGCACGCACGCACGCACGCAAACAAAGTGAGAGGGTTTACACAAATAAAATACTTGATTCTCAATATCCCCGCGTGCATTTGAAAATAGCTCTTTCATTCTTTGGTGTTGTGGTGCTGAACACATGCAGTCACTCAAGTTAATTTTACTAACACACACACACAGCTCCTCCTTCAGTCAGCTGTGTGACACTGTGGAGCTACACTAGACCCACAAGGGAGGTGGAGGAGGAGGAGTTAGAGGAGGAGGAGGAAGTGGTCTCCTACCAGAAGAACAGTCCTATCTTCGTCTCTCCTTCAAACACCAGCACTCCCGTGGGGGTGAGGCCCAGGCTGTACTCGTTACCGTCCCTGGCCTGCAGGGAGAACACACACACACACACACACACACACACACACACACACACACACACACACACACACACACACACACACACACACACACACACACACACACACACACACACACACACACACACACACACACACACACACACACACACACACACACACACACACACACACACACACACACACACTGCTGACTGTGTGTGTATCTTACAGGACATGCATTCAGCAGAGGATCATTTTCAGACACTTAAGACCTTTAACAACAGTCGGTCAGGAAAAACACGTCCATTTAGTGAGCCTGTTAAAATGGTACCAGCTCAGAGAGAGCCAAAAGACAGTACGTTATGGTATTGTGCATGTAGCTTGTGAAGTCTGACACTGTCTGTATATAAGACATGTGTCTGCGCACTTCCAGTCCTGCTCTGTGTGTCGCTTATCATGACCATACGCAAATACTTTCCGTACATAATACCTATGTGTGTGTGTGTGTGCACAGGCACAGCTCACCTTAACCATGTGCATGTCCACTCCGTACATCTCCAGCCACTTGGCTTTGTTCAGGTAGTTGATCTCAGCCTGCGCCGGCATCTGCCCTCTGGAAGACACACACACACACACACACACACACACACACACACACACACACACACACACACACACAGACACACACACACACACACACACACACGTTAATTTTCCTGTACCTGGCTAGTAAAGAGGGCCTGAGCCCCTCCCATACTTTCATGACACAACGCACATGCACAGGTCACAACTAATTTGTCACTAATGCTGACAAGCATCACGTTAAAATGTCCACCGTGACGAACCAACCACCGCTCGGAATACCTCTCTGCTCCCCTCCTCAGTCAGGCAGTGAACGCAGGCTTTTACACCGCGTTTATAGGACGGGAAAGGCCGGAGGGAGACTCGCCTACGTGGAAGAGCAGCACAACCAGCCCCCCCAAACCGTGGGACAGGACTCGCAGTTAAAACGTCCACCGCAAGCGGGCAATAAAGTTTAAATCCCCCCCCCCCCCCCCCCCCCCCCCGCCCCGCCCCCGTCTTGCGAGATAAACCATTTAGAGGCTCCTAAAAGCCCGGCGCTTACCTGACTCAGGGAACGTGAGCTCCTGTAGGCCGTCTGACGGACCGGTGCGGAGATGAGGGGCCCGTTTTTATAGGGACGTAAAAACGACAGCCCATCAGGAAGTCATAAACGTTTAACCGAGCTCTCTCTTTTTTCTTCTGGGCTTGCCTCTTAAGTTAATCAAGAGCAGATGTTTCCACTTAGACGGACAGTAGCGTTTGATTGACGGCGCGGCGCATCCCTGTCGACCCTGATCCCAAGTTCAAGTCTGGGCTATGGTGGGTGAGGCGGATGGTTCTGGACCCGGGTAATCACACGGCTCGCTGGCTGACATGGACCTAACCTTACTACATAGACCAGGGAAGCAACGCCACGCGCTGCACGATGTGAACAGGGAGCAGGAGAGAGGCTGTATTTGTGTGTGTCCAGACACACACACACACACACACACACACACACACACACACACACACACACCCCCACCCCAAGGCGCCAGTGTGTCCGAGACAAGGCCTTGTTAGCCGGCACAGTAATGGCCACAGGCATTGCTTTGGCACTACAGGCGAGCGTTCAGCATCACACAGGGCTGTGGGTCACCTAGCCGTGAGATTATTTACACCTGCTGCTCCTATTGTGTGCTGCAGATGACCTCTGACCAGGCCTCGTACCACTGCGTAGGATACGGATCAGGACATAAAGTCACACGTTTCCAAGTAGCTAGTCAAAAAGTTACAATAGGCTAGCTACTCCGTTCCAAGTAGCTGGATCTACTTTTCTGAGTTGGTAATCATGCTGCTTAGAGCTGCTAGGTACAGACTCTTCTGTATTCGGACGGTAAAGTTCGGTGTGCAGTTTGGGGCTGTATATGTGTGTGGCATGGTTACCTGCATTCCTTCCACTTGTTGAAGATGGCCAGCTCCATGTCTTCAGTCTGCTCAGGGCTGAAGCGGAACTCCGACACCAGATCCAGGGCGTGCTCCACAGGGTCACAGTCCCCCAGCTCGGCTGAAACACACGCACACGCACACGTTCTCCGTAAGAGAGGAAACGTGACAGGGTACCAAAGATGGATCCAAAGGCAGCAGTACTCATGTCCATTTGCTCTCTGAACGTCAGCCTGCCGGAACTCATTTAAATGTGCTCCCCGATCCTTTTGTATCTATCCTAATAAGCTCCTACTCCAAACCATCTCACACTAAGCCTTCTCCTAGTCCTTCTTAGATTCCATTCCAGCAATGGTCCATTCAGGAACAATGGTTCACCCCAGTTTCTCCCCACCCCCGGCCCCCAGCCCCCTGCCCTCTACGGTCAACTGGAGATAAGATAAGCCTGCGTGAGCGCAGACAGAGAGGGAATGGTGCAGTGATTTATCTGTCTGGGGGAGGTGGGGTGGAAAGGAGGAGGACAGAGGGGCGAGAGAGAGAGACAGAGAGAGGGAGAAAAGAAGGGATGGCGGAGGGAGGTTAACCGAGAGAAATACATGGGGGAGAAAAGTAAGAGATGTACAGATGAGAAAGGAAAGAAAATCTGTGAGAGAGACATACAGAGAGACACACAAGTAGGTACATTTCGGATGGCCTCCATCAACGTTCTTGTCCATTTCTTTGTGAATTCAATATGTCAAACCCTGTATGGACCGTCTGCAGTCGACTCTGAGTCAAGAACACTGTCAAGCCTCCACAGAGTGACATACGATCTGTGACAGAGTGCAGCGTCGAGCTGCAAAGGTGAAAGGTCAATGGTCAGGGGCAACAGAGGTGACAGCAGTCCTGCTCGCAGTGACTCAGCAGATTAAGTTTCCTACAGCTCAGCCAATAAGACGCAGCACTGCGTAGGTGATTTCCCACCAATCAGCCGAGCTACTAGTTGGAAGGCAATGGAGTGACTGACTGAGCATGCTCAGTTTGAGTTTGAGGGACATGGAAAATTTTTGTTTTTTATTATCTAATGAACTAAGAGTGGAGGAAGTGAAAAAGCCTGGGATTTAGATTTGTTGGGTCCTGTCACAATTCAAAAGGTACCAATACCTTACAGTGTCAATCCAGGTCAAGAGTGAGCTGGACTCTTAACATAAAAAACACCATTCAAGGGGCCTTAAGGTTGGGTCACTTGTGGAAATAAGGTCAAAGAAAACACAAATAAACGTTACGGGAAGGATTAAGGACTTTGGGACAAAAGTAAAATGAAGAGAGCAAGGACAAAGGCTGGGGCCGACCATGAGCGAGAGGGAGAAAGCAATGAAAAGAAAGAGACAGTGAGCGGCCAGATTAAGGGAGGGCCGTGCTAGAGGACCGGTTTCTAATGAGCTGGCATCCACCCCACTGCATCTGTGTGTGTGTGTCTCCAGTTCCATTTCAAACCAGCCCAGAGTGTCCACCCAAGGCCTCGGCAAAACAGTTGCAGGCACGTCTCCAGGTTATCAGTGGACTGACCGGCCATCGCGAAGCCAACAAAGCAGCCACAGTCCTGTGCTGCGCTCGAAGCCTGGCAGACGACATTGACTGCCGCCGTGACCGTACGCTCTCTGTGAGGCTTATGTCCCTGTGCCGGGTCTCACCTTGTAGAGAGAAGGCCCCCAGCTCCACGACCGTCTCAAAGGGACACTCCAACCTGAGGCGGGACAGAGGGAGAGGGCGTCAGTTTACTCCAGACAAACGCCGCGGTTTGTTTGTAGATTTCACGGGGGCATTTTGAAGGCCCTCGATTAAAAAAAAAGCAGCGCGTTGCTTGAGTTGTTTAGTAAACACAAAGAAAGCTAGCATCAGCATTTTCACTGCACTTCACCCATTCTGAGCAAAGCCTTATTTTTGAAAAACACCAATCCCAGCTAGATATGCAAAAAAAACAATCTTCAATCGTGAAAATAATAAACCTTTTATAACGTAAATAAATACATAAGATTCTCTGGAATGGATAACCGGCACACCAGATTTGACCGACAAAGCTATCAGACTGGGTCCAGTCATTCAGCCATTTTAATATAGGTTCAGTATGATGACCCTCCCCATTTCTCATTTCCTTCATCCTCTCCTCCATCCCCCTTCTTGGTGTTTGAACAAGTGTTTGTTTATAATCATAAAACATCTCTGTGATCCCCCCCTGCAGTGAAAGTAGATTGCTGTACTCCCTGTCCATCTACTGATCATAGTATTATAAAAGACACCGCTCCCCATACATATAATCCTTATAGAAGGGCATGTACTACAAACGTAACAGGCGTTTGTTGCACAGCGTTGCACTGTAGTTACGACAACAACATAAATCGACAGCACGCTAGCATGAGCCTATTGAGGCCCAAACACAAGAGAATACATGTTCTCGTCTGATAATACAAAGCATAGTGCAGCAAGGATTATTCTCCGGTCCTGTAAATGAAAGCCTATAGCGGGCTACACTTTTACTAGGTATGACAACACATGACAGGCTTCACTTACTTGCCACTTAGGAGGTCTTGCTTTAATTGCAGTACAAACAAATATCTAGGAAAAGGGAAACAACAAGGTTTAAACGCTAGGCCAAGCTTAAGACAAGACGATGGTGATATGCATTGTGAATAACACAAAGCCTTCAACATTGTTTTGAGTAAATAAATATAAACATTTATATTACGCGTATAGCTTAGTAGCATAATGTGTGTGATTGTGTTTCTGTGAGAGAGGAAAATATCTTGTGTGTGTCTGACCTGGTGAGCTCCTCATGCAGGTTGTTGGGTTCTGAGGAGTAGAATTTCACTCTCATGTGAAGGCAGTATGGGGGTCCAACTGAACAACAAAGACACCAGGACGTTAGTTAGTATGCAGTGACTGGAACCTTTCCCTTTGATATCACCAGGCCCTCGACCTTTGTGAACGGTCAGCAGCACCAAAATCAAATGCGCAATCGTGCTTTGGACATCTTTAGACCTGAGGCAGGACAGTAACACAGTGGCTGCTCCTGATTGGCTACGTTCGGATGAAGTACCCAATAGAAGCATGCCACATCAATGTCTCTGGCAAGATCGATGTCATGACATGGCCTTCATGTTAAACGTCTACAGTAAGATCTGAAACCTGGGATATTGTCTTAAGTAATAGTAAAATGTTGGCAAAACCATAGCAATTAAATACAAGTCTTAATAATAAAAAACGTTAGTAAGGGGTATGAATTAAAGTAGAGACTGACTACTTACTTTTGACTTGTTTTTTGATACTTTTTGTAACGTCAAGCCAATGCTGCAAAAACACCAGAGAGAAGAGTTGCTGTCAGCTATCAGAACAGTATACGAGGGGCACTAAAAACACCCAGAGAGAAGAGTTGTTGTCTGCAGTCAGAACAGTATACGAGGGGCGTCTAAAAACACTCAGAGAGAAATGATGAACGGCTCATTGAAATGGTTTTCACAGCCATTCCATCATATTCAGCAACAGCTTGGTACATTGTGAGACTAACTTGATGCACTCGGACACACACACACACACACACACACACACACACACACACACACACACACACACACACACACACACACACACACACACACACACACACACACACACACACTCTAGACACATCTTGTTCTGTCTCTGTGTCTTGTTCTGGAACTTTGCTAGACTCTCTGAGGCATGGGTAATACAGAGGTGGGGACATGAGAGTGTGTGTGTGTGTGTGTGTGTGTGTGTGTGTCCTCATGCTGATATAGGAACAGGGGCTGTGCCACAACCCTCTGACTGTCCTCTCCCCCACATTCTTTCATTTCTCCCTCCCTTACTCCCTCCCACCCTCCTTTCCTGGCTCTCTTTTCTCTATCCATTCCTCTATCACTACCTATCTCCCTCCCTTCCTCCCTCCTTTCCATGCTATTCATAAAGTTCCAGCTCTGCCATGGCAAGACCCCAAGGAGGCCAACCATCTTTAAACATGATCTTTATAAGGAGGATATTGATTTACGGTAACCCAGGGCTTACGTGGCTAATCTCCTAAGGCTTTCTGCCAGGTGGAAAACCCCTTCACTTCAGAGGAAACGGGTGTGACTGGGGTCTATTGCTATGTTAATCGGTCAAGTTTAGGCTGGGAATTGCAGTCCAAACACAGACAAACAGGTTTTTTTCTTCCTCTTAAAGGGAGACAGGGTAAACAGGTAATCTATAGATCACAGGGTAGATAGTTAGTCTATAGACAGCTCATAGGGAGACAGGGTACATAGTCTATAGACAGCTCATAGGGAGATAGGGTGCATAGTCTATAGACAGCTCAGAGGGAGATAGGGTGCATAGTCTATAGACAGCTCATAGGGAGATAGGGTGCATAGTCTATAGACAGCTCATAGGGAGATAGGGTGCATAGTCTATAGACAGCTCAGAGGGAGACAGGGTACATAGTCTATAGACAGCTCAGAGGGAGACAGGGTACATAGTCTATAGACAGCTCATAGGGACAGGGTACATAGTCTATAGACAGCTCAGAGGGAGATAGGGTGCATAGTCTATAGACAGCTCATAGGGAGACAGGGTACATAGTCTATAGACAGCTCATAGAGACAGGGTACATAGTCTATAGACAGCTCAGAGGGAGATAGGGTGCATAGTCTATAGACAGCTCAGAGGGAGACAGGGTACATAGTCTATAGACAGCTCAGAGGGAGACAGGGTACATAGTCTATAGACAGCTCAGAGGGAGATAGGGTACATAGTCTATAGACAGCTCAGAGGGAGACAGGGTACATAGTCTATAGACAGCTCATAGAGACAGGGTGCATAGTCTATAGACAGCTCATAGAGACAGGGTACATAGTCTATAGACAGCTCAGAGGGAGACACGGTAGATAGGTAGTCTATAGACAGCTCATAGAGACAGGGTACATAGTCTATAGACAGCTCATAGGGAGATAGGGTACATAGTCTATAGACAGCTCATAGAGACAGGGTGCATAGTCTATAGACAGCTCATAGAGACAGGGTACATAGTCTATAGACAGCTCATAGAGACAGGGTACATAGTCTATAGACAGCTCATAGGGAGACAGGGTGCATAGTCTATAGACAGCTCACAGGGAGACAGGGTGCATAGTCTATAGACAGCTCATAGAGACAGGGTACATAGTCTATAGACAGCTCATAGGGAGACAGGATGCATAGTCTATAGACAGCTCATAGGGAGACAGGGTAGATGGCTAGTCTATAAACAGCTCATAGGGAGACAGGGTACATAGTCTATAGACAGCTCATAGGGAGACAGGATGCATAGTCTATAGACAGCTCATAGGGAGACAGGGTAGATGGCTAGTCTATAAACAGCTCATAGGGAGACAGGATGCATAGTCTATAGACAGCTCATAGGGAGACAGGGTAGATGGCTAGTCTATAAACAGCTCATAGGGAGACAGGGTACATAGTCTATAGACAGCTCATAGGGAGATAGGGTACATAGTCTATAGACAGCTCATAGGGAGACAGGGTAGATATGTAGTCTATAGACAGCTCATAGGGAGACATGGTGCATTGTCTATAGACCGCTCATAGAGAGACAGGGTACATAGTGAAATAGTTAGACAGCTCTTACGGGCACTTGTGCAGAGTCCATGAAGCGGAGGCCAAAGTAGTCCTTCTCCACGATGTCCAGGTGGTACATGATCTGCTCAAACAGCTCCTCGCCTTTAGCTTTTTTCTGAGAACACACAGAGGGAGAGAGAGAGAGGGGGGGGGGGTTCATTAAAGGCCTTGGAATGCCCAGGGAACATGTCTGTTTCTAAGCCCATGACAGGAAACACATGGAAGGTGAATTATGCGAGCCTAGAGACTCAACTGTTTTGGGACGGCTTTGTCAGATGTCAGCGATACTTAACTTCTTCAGAACACCACAGACAACACGAATCCCTACTTAATTCACTATATTCTGAACCTTGCATAACGATTGAGGTCCATGGGCCCAGATAGGAAAATGTAAAGAGATTCCATGTGGCCATCCTTTGAAGCGAGTGTATCATCCCTGTAAGACCCATTCCTCTTCAGCAAACATTAGTGTGAGTGTTGCTGATATACTTGACCTGTTCTTCCTATGTCAGGCAGCTCGTACCAGTCTCTGCTGGGCTCAGGTAAGGCTGGGCTGCAACTAGCAGCACACGCACACACACGCACGCACGCACGCGCGCACAACGGAGCCAACCTCCAAAAAACAGCAGGAGGCACAGTGGTACGGTTGTTTCAGGAAGCAGTACCACCGAGAGCAGGAAAGGAGGGCCTTAATCAATGAGCCCAGCTCCCGGAACATGTCGTCCCCCCCCTCCCCCTGGCCCCCTCGCAATAAACCCTCTGTGACAGTAAAGCAACACATTAGAGTCCAATGTGGAGCTCCACCCTCAAAGGTCAGAGGCCAGCCACAGTCTAGGAAAACAACTCCTCCACTCCATGATACGGCATGGTCAAACCCTCAGAGACACTAAGCCTACCGCTTGAGCAACACTGGGCGGAAACCACGCTTACACACACTTTACATCGGCAAGGAATGTGGACACCACCTGCCCACAGAACCAGCTATGTGGTTATAAACAAGGGAATGTGCGCGTGTGTGTCATGCAAGAGTCATGCTCACTCCTTGACGGTAAAGTTGTTTACATTAACTATTTCCAAAGCGTGTGTAGTCTGCACTGCATGTGTGGACACGCGCGGTGCTCTGAACCCAGCGAGCGAGCCAGTCGGGCAGGCAGAGCTTCGGGCACAGGGCCCCGTGCTCCGGCAGCGGGCTGGCCCCGACAGAGAGCCAGGGTGGACGGGGAGGAGGGACACAAAGGCCCCATTGTCCGCTCGGCTGCACCCACCGCCTCCACCTGGGCTCCTCTCTCTGGAGGCCGGAGGGCCCGGCTCGCCAGAGATTCCCAGCCAGCCAGCCAGCCAGCCAGCCAGCCAGCCAGCCGGCCAGCCAGCCAGCCGGCCGCCTGCCTGCCTGCCTGCCTGCCTGTGTGGGCAGCCTCCATCTGCCTGCCTGGTTGGCTGGCTGTGTCACTACAGTCCATTGCCTAGCCTCCTGTAGCTCCATAAGACAGCTCGTTTAGCCTGTCCCTCTGCTACGACGGCTTGAAGCCTAACCTCTTCTGTCTGTCTAACCAAGCGTGCATGAGCAATTACTTAAGCTGTGTTGGTTAAGCAAATGCCACAAAGATATAAGGGATTGTAGGTAGACGAATACGCAGCAATGACACATATGGAAGGGGTTATGATAACGTTGCCTCATGACAACAGTAACCGATCCATTGCTAAAGTTACCATGTATGTTAAGGACTTATACTTTGGAAGCCAGGGGCACAAGCGAGCCGTCGGTGTGTGTGAGCCTGTGCTTTGCCTATTAACCAGGGTGGAAAATGTGTTAATTCATTTTCTAAATGAGTTGGAGTGACTTAGTTGGTGGCTGGTAACTAAATAGACACGATAACATGTGTTTGAGAGAAAGTTAAGAGAGAATAGGACCATGGTTTTGTTCATTTTGTAACATTTGTATTAAAAGTCACTCACACTACTCCTCTAATTCACACACTGCACTGGCTACCGGTAGCAGCATGCATCAAATTCAAGTCACTTGTCCTTGCCCATCGGGTGAGAATCGGATCTGCACCCCCCTACCTACAGTCGATGCTCAGACCCTACACCCCGTCCCGACCACTGCGCTCTGCCACTGGATGTCGCCTTGTTGCCCCCTCACTTCGTGGAAGGGACAGCCTGGCACCTCGTTCACGACTTTTCTCTGTCCTTGTCCCTCAGTGGTGGAATGACCTCCCCACGAACATTAGGACTGCAACATCTTTGTTCACTTTCCGCTGAAACTTGAAGACTCACTTGTTTCGACTGCACTTCGGCTCTTGAATGTGACATTGCGTCTACCAAGCACTTCTACTTGACATACCATGTAATTGGTTCCACTCAGAATTTTTTTTTGTAGTTGGTTTGTGAAGATTTTGTTAATTTATCCTGATGTCTAATATAGCACTTGCTTAGCTCTTATCTAGATGATTAAGTCAGGGATGCACTTATGTTCTTATTATTATTATTATTATTATTTAGATAAATAAATATGTGTTAGCGGTGAAGAAACAGATGCTCTTGCAGTACTATCCGGATACTACTTGGTATGGTGATACTTTTGCTGATGTATGATAGGGAATATTTTGGCATCGTGACCACCCTAGTGTGTGTGTGTGTGTGTGTGTGTGTGTGTGGGGGAGACATGGCTGCAACTACAGCGGAGGTAACCCTAGGTGACTGCGGTGGAGGCGCACACCATGTACACGACATCCATCAACCATGTTGAAAAGGCCAGTGAAACACCGTGACACCCCTGGTGCTCATTCATGGCACCTGTCCTGGACTATTTACAACCACGTCAAGGGCCTTTTAAAAGGACCCGTTAAACCAAACAACTCTCTGGCAGGGCTGGGGAGGGGGAGCGGGGAGAAGGCACATTCCGGGGACGGGCCACAGAAACGAGGGGGCGTCGCTTTTAGGTGCGGCAACATATTCAGAGCGGGACAACCGCGATTGGCCGGATCCCCTGTAACTGGAGGTCAGTCGAAGTAGACCACGATACAAACGACCCTGGTTCAAAAAGAGGAACATAAAATCTCCACGTACATTCTCTGAGACACACCATATGGCCTCGACTCTTTTGCATCAAAATTTATTTTCCTCGCCCGTCAGCAGAAACAAAGTTACAAACACTTGAGATGGACAGAGCCTGCTGTGCCCACATGTACCATGGTGGCCTTTTGAGATCGGCCGGGGTCGGGTTATGCTGACCAGTAGTTTCGGGTCAACTGCACTGAGTCAGCAAGCCCCAATCTATTTGTTAGTTCTTCAACGTCGCACACACTTAAGGAGATTGAGACGCTGGCCGTGTTTACCAGCGTACTCTGAGGAACGAATGAACACACACACACACACACACACACACACACACACACACACCCCCCCCCCCCTCTACTGATAAGCTACCTGACCGGAGATAAGACCCTGTTTGGACCACAAAACAGAACAACATTTCTGGATCAAAATCCAAACACCTCCTCCTCTTCTTCTTCTTCCTCTTGCTCTACCAGCAGTCTGAATGTGTATCCTCTCTCCTTAACCATGGTCTTCACTGCTCCGCTCAAAGTGGGCTGGCTGACAGCTGGCAGGATCCAGTGTTACACACAGAATATTTAAACAAACAGACCGTCATTAAATATTAAGGAACGGCTGTCTTTAATGGACGCCCACTGACGGGAACACAACGAGAACTATTAAGGCCTTGTTTATCAAAGGCTCAGCTCGCCAAATTGAGTGGCTCAATCCTCGATGGACTGACAGAGAGAAAGAACATCACCGCCACAAGAAGGAGGTTTATCAAGTTGATTTAGTCATGAGCCAAACATTGAGACAAGTTTGTTACTTACACATAACAAGCAAAATTCCTCAGCATCTCCATCAGTGAACACAGCCCATAAAAGATACAGAGCCCACTACAGGGCTATATCAATGAACACAGGCCATAAAAACCCAACTAGTGGCTCTTTAAACTGCAGTGACAAGGTCAGCCCTTATATAAACGAAGAAGGCTTCAGTTTTTAATGCCTTGAAGTCCAAAACAATGGCTTCTTTAAGGTTTTAAGGAGGTGGTGGTGGGAAGCAGAGAGAAAAGGGGAAAGGATAGAGCGAGAGCAAGTCAGAGAGCGAGATAAAGAGACAGAGATAAAGAGATAGAGACTGTCAGCTGAAAACACTCCAAAAGGGAGCAGACACATTATGAGATCTTAAGTTAACAGAGGAACAGAGGAACAGAGAGAGAGAGAGAGAGAGAGAGAGAGACTTGGGTGGGTGAACTCCACCAGTCCCTCCGTCTTCCCTTGACTTAGCTGCGGGCCAAAAGTCATGTGACTGGTCATGTGATAGAGTGTGTTCCCAGAGAGGATCATGGAATTACAGGTGATCAGCCGCACTCATCACAACAACCCCACACTTAATCGTGCACTGACACGCAACTCGTATGTTTTCTTTTTATAACAGACACCCACATGGCTACACACACAGCCACTAATGCATCAAGACATCTGGGGTACACTCAAGTTGAAAGTAGCACTACACGTTTTGAGTGTGTGTGTGTGAATTAGTAAGAGCGGTTAACCATGTCGTTAACACAACAATGCAATGGCAACTCTTCTAATCCCCCACCCCCCACCACCTGAAAACCTACTGTGGTCTGCACTCTGTTTAAATATAGTGATGTTCTCAGAGAAATCGCTGGGAAAACCAAAAGCTGCAGATTATTGCAGAACAAACGAACCCCCTACAAATAAGACCGCTAAAACTAGTTCTGTGACATGCTCCAAATATTGTGAAGTAAGGTGTAGCCTAGTTCACTTTGTAGAGTTTCCCAAAGAAACTCTGCCCTAGTCTCTACTGACTCCATTTCTTACGATTGACCCAACAACTCACTGGTAAGTCGACGCTGACGTCGGTGCCATCCAATAGAGACACTCGGCAGGTGATGATGGACTTGGCGTCTCCAGCGGCAGGGATGTGGGTGATGGCACGCTGCGCCTCTCTCTGGCGTGCCTTCTCCGCATGCTTCCTGATGGAGCGCCGACCCAACGTCCTGCGCAGGAAACTCAGCATGGCGGGTCTGGAGGGAATTTGGAGAACTAATGCATCTGTAGGAGAAAAGAAGAGCCGACACCGGAGTCACATATCTAGCATAGATGTAAAGTAGACTCAATGGGATATGAAACACACATTACGTTAAACAGATACTTAATATATGGTACTGTTGTTGGATCCCTGTGGGTACAAAGATAATGGACTTGCATTTAGGGTACTATTGTGGTGGAGGGTGCTATAGTGTTCCATTAAACATGCGTTTATCAAATGTCACTACCTTAGAGTCACTACACACGTTTTAGCTTAATTGCTAGAACATGCCTAAATACAAATGTAGAAATTTACCTTAAGATTTCATACAAAGTTAGGAAAACTGAGAAAAAAAACGTGCGGCAGGTAACTGAAAAGCAAACCTACTTTCTATTGTTAAGTGTATTTTTTATTTTATTTTTTACTTTAGGGTTAGGCAATTGCTCTGAAACTTAAGACACAATAATACAATATTTCGCTATAAAGCTCACATAATTAATTATATTATATAGCCGGGATATAATGTTTAGCTTACACTAGCTACCCCCCAGCCATATGGTGTCTGTTTAAAAAGACTTCATAGCTTGGGCTAATGTTGCGGTGATGATTTACTGCTTCGCATAGTTAGGATAGCCAAAGCTAGCATTGTACATGCTAGAAATTAGCATCAAGTTTAGGAATGCAAGATAGAAGAAGCTTGAGAGAATAATTAACTATAAACCAACGGTTCGTTTTTCTGTTATAACTTAAATATACCGGTATTTCTTTAATTTAATCACTAGTAAAATAACTACAGGACAGTTGCGCAGAATGCGCAACAGGTTTTCTTGTTGTGCGCATTATTTTATGTCCGCGAGAGGGTTTAAGTTCTGAGCGTTTGGAATGGCTAGCCAACCGTTAACACTCCGCCCTGTTAGCTGGACATTGTGTCCTAAAACAAACGCTCCATTTGCTAACAGTAGGCTAGCTCCTCTTCTGATGATGCTAAAAAGGCGACCAGATGAGAGGGATCCGACAATACACTTGCTCCGCGACAGGCACTTGTGACTAGTTAAATCCAAAGTCCTGAAAATAAATACTTACAAAATATTAACCCGGGATCTATTTTGAGAGAACGCCTGCTTGCATTGTACACGGTTAGAAAATGGTTTAGTATTCCACCATGGTTGATGAATGCACTGCTTTCCGCCTCGATACCTCAACGGGGATAATTTTTCCAAGTCCCAACAAAAAGTGGGAGGCAAGATTCCCACCGGAAATGACGTGGATATAGAATCCTAACCAAACGTAATTAGCATTTTTAAAGGGACAATATGTTATTTACTTTATAATTCCGAGTCGGGGTTATTTAATTGTCCCACAAAAACTCACTCCTTTCATTATGTAGCGAATACAGTGAAGGCTTTTTGAGTTTTAATTTTAATGTTTGTTCCCGGCTTCACCCTATTATGGCCGCATTTTAATATACGGCATGGACAACAAATGCCGAAATAGAATGTATGCAACTACAAAAAATATCATAGTAATACACATACAATGCAGGTTAAAAAACGATCCTCTATTTTATATTTAACAACAGCGTCACTCACCGGACAAACTTGGAACTGCCAATATTTAGTTGAGTGTAATATATTGTGTGATTATTTTAATATTTCATTATATACTACTGGAACAGAGCTGGTAGGGTACTTGAATGGCTCATCTCAAATGCTAGCAGCCTATGGTATGGTAAGTGTGATAAAGTGAATTTATTACCCAATTTGGCGTTTTGATTTAAAAGTATATAGCAAAAGGCTTTTGCAAAATGACAATGTAATGGAACATATTGCTTTACTCTATTTAAAGGTGTCTTTCGTATTATTGAAAACATGTCATACTGTAGTATTTGTCTAGTGCACAACCTATAACCTATAATTTTGTTTGTCTTTTCACCACTTTGCCTGACCTCACTTTTTCAGTGTGGAAAAGCGACGCGATCTGAAGCCATATGTTGGAGCATTGACAGATAAGCTTTAATTAGTCACAATCAAGCTTATAAGCATGCTCAAATCACTATCAGAAAAGTACAAACCAGAGAATCAAAAACTGACGATGAACATCTAAAACAGCTCTCCACATAAATTAAACAACAGCATATTGTAAAGTAAATTAAAATAATACAACAACAGTAGTGTAGCCTTTACATTAAACAAACCATTTCAACTCACAAATCATTTTCCCTTTTATTTTAAAGATTTTTTTCATATACAACATTGTATTTACATGGTCTAGTCTTATTTACACAAAATCAACAAGTGGCACTGCGTAGTTGAGTTTTTTTTTTGTTCCATACAAGTGTCTTTTCAAAAAATACAAAATAAAATGATAAATAAGAACTTTTTAACAACACTTGAAGTCTGAGACTTGTTCAGTAGCACTGCTTGCCACTCAGTCATCTGAAAAGTGCTGTCCTATCCGAACCACGCAAGAACTACGTTATTTTTACAAAAATACAACTCAACACTAAGCCCCATCTTCCCTCCCTTCCTCCCCTCTACCCTCCTACAACAAATTAAAAAAGGGGTTGGTAAAACTACAATTTGAAATCTACTCCAAATAATTGCCTCAAATTTACTGATACTTCTGGTACAATCCAATCAAATTATCCCACAAATATTAATCTTATCCCTACATTTTGGATGTTGTCACTGTATTTTAATTAATTCTCCATTGGATTTAATTACCGTTTGACCCAGCATCTTCATTAGATTACTATCTCACAAACATGTTACCATTACAATTCAACACTTTACATTCATAGGCATTGGAGACGGATGGTCATTTTGTTTTAATTCTCATGGCGTGGCATTTACTTTTGTACCTTTGTTATTATGAGATGTGTCAACCAATACTGTAACCAAAGTAATTGAGTAGATTGAGTAGAAAGCAAGCACAAAACATCTAGGTTTCAACTTGAACTGGTGGCCGCTCTTTTTTAATTGAGCAAAGAAAGACAGGAATTGGATTCAACTGTGACAACAGATTAGTTCACATTTCGGCAGCCATTTTGAATGCTCAAGTTGTTGTGGCATGCCACAACCCCTTCAGTTCAATCTAATTCATACTTTTATAACTAAACGAGTTGGGATAAGTGTGTGATCAAAAGAGAGTAGTAATAAAGGATTAACAGAAAGAAGTGACTGAAGATGTGAGTGGGCTGTCCAATGAGGACTACTACAACCCCGCAGGGCTTAGTGGAAGTTGGAATGGATTTCAGTTGACAATTCTGAGGCTCAACAATATGGAAATAAAATATTCGTCCTGCTCCCCGTTGTCCTACGCATGATTCAGTCCTTTGAAAAGGGCTGCGTTTCCTGTGTTTTCACAGAGAAACTAATGACCCACACATAAGAGATGATCAACAGGCCATATAAGATTCTAGCGAAAGGTCAATCTATAAGACATTGTACACTGCAGTTCAGTTTTACTCACAAAATAGCTGTTTTCAGGATGAATTCTGTCAGTAGAGTGAGAAATCTCTATAATATTTAGAGGATGGGGTGTGTTTGTTTGTATATTATAAATTCACACACCAGCTATCAATTAACAAGCACACTCCTGACAAAAGGCTGACTTCAAAAATGACTGGCAAAGCGTGGTGAAATTGTGGTGGGATAATCTATAACTGGGGTAGGAAGAGGATAGTAGCTGGCAAATGTTTTATAAGTAGACAGAGTAGAGAAAAATACAGCAGCACCGAAGACAGGGAGGGGAATTGCGCACATACACACACATGCACACTTGTACGTGCAACCATATGGGGGCAGTGCGCACACACTCACACACACACACACACACACAAACACACACACACACACACACACACACACACACACACACACACACACACACACAATCACAGACATATGTTGATGGTTTGAAGGTTTCACAGAACAAATAAACAATCTTTCAAAAAAACACACACACTAACGGCAGTTTGGTTGTGCAGTAGAGGGCATCCGAGAGGCCGTGCCAAAATGTGGTACAACAACAGCCCATATCATGACTACCGGAAAACTATTCACAAGCTACACCAGTGTGAAAACAAAATACTACATTTTGAGGCTAGTTTTGATAGAATTAACAAATGAAAGTCGCTTTGATCGTTATGTCATATACAACAAATACCAGTTAGCAGTACCAAAATGATTATCAACACTATTGAAAAAAACAAAAACAAATTTGCATTCCAAGCACAAAGTACCGTTCTAAAAGATAGCAATACAATGGGAAAATATTTGATAGGTTATTTTTAGTCATCTTCTAAAAGGGGATGGTTTACACATAAAATGGGATGAGAGATTTTCAGGTTGTATATGTTTGCTTTTCTTCAGCTCTTTCTAGGGAATCGATATCACATACAGAATGTCCTAAAAGTTAGGTAGTTTAAACCAGGCATATTGTTTTCTAATAAGGTCGGTTCTGTCTGATCTGTGTGAACCCTATAGTCAGACTCCCTTTGCTGCCTTCTGCTCTTGTGCTCTACATCAGACACAGACACAAAGGATATGGGAGCACGATAAATCATTTTCAAGGTGATTTTCAGGCCACGATCTCTTCAAAAAGCTTTTTTTTTTTTGCCTCTGTAGCAATGGGATTTTGTTATTGAACTTAGATTTACAGGGTTAATAAAAGCTAAGATACTCGGTGGGCCATTTAAAGCTTCAGCATGTAGTTCAGGGAAACCATAATAAAACAATGTATTCAAAACTCTATTATAGTAGAAAATACTACAACAATTGAGACATTAAATTGTTAGTACATTGTTTGAAGCTTGGGGATTTCGGGACCATCGAATGAATATGTCCAGTTATCGGTTCCCGAACACTACATATTGTGCTTTTAATAAATGCCAATTTGTGGCTTTATGCTCGACCAACACAAACAGTAGAACACAGAAGTGCAGCCACAGAACACCTGTCTATCAAAAATACAGACCAGAGAGGAGAGCGGAAAAGGAAAAATCGAACAAAAACAATAAATTACATTGCAATTGAAGAGGAAAGCGGAACAAAATGAAAAGAAAAGGAGTAATCACTCTAGTTACTAGGTGCTATCTATGATTTCAATAGTCGTACTAACTGACACTTATATTTCTGGTTGAGCGGACAAGGGTTTGACACAAACTAAAACACAATAAATAAAACATCTTTTTTTTTTTTTTAAAGAAAAACAAAGAAAAATGCGGTTAACTCTTATCTCTTATTCAGCAAGAATGACATTGAGTAACAAGGCATGTCCGTCTAGCAGACTCACTTAGACTTCTAGAAGGGCGACCTCGTCTTGGGAAACAAAAACAGAAACAAAAACCTTTTGCTTTGTCGCGGTGGCCCCGCCCCTTTCATACGTATATGGCACTACAGCAATATCACCATGAGATTTATGTCACAATGTTCTGTTACATTATTTTTTTCGTTTTCATTGACCCAAAACACACGCTGTCCCTAATGGTACCTATTGAACTGGATTACCTTTTAGCTCATTAGTCAATGATTTTCAGGTTTTGTCTGTTTTGTTGTTTTCTCGGCGTAAAGTGCAACAGTGCTTGTTCGCTCACTGGCCCTCTCTCTCCACACATAGGGAGGGGCACATCCCTAACGACCTACAAGGGTCAAGTCCAAGGTCAAAACGGGTCAGGGTTCAGGGTTCAAGCTGGTCTCGCTAGTCACGCTGGGCACACTGGTCACGCTGGCGACGCTAGTCACGCTGGCGACGCTGGGCTCCTCCTCTTCCTCATCCTCCACCTGTCCCACATCCAGCACCTCCACCTCATCGTCATCCTCGTCATCCTCGTCCTCCGCCAGAATCTCCTCTGTGGTGGCGTCCTCGTCCTCCTCCAGCCCGCCCTGGTAGTCCAGCTCCATCGTTGGCTCCTCCCCGTCCTCCTGCTGAGGCGCTGTCTCCTCCTGCTCCCTGTCGCGCTGGTAGAGGACGGACAGGAGCGGCTTGACCAGGCCCTCCTCGTACACCCTCAGGATGGCCTCACACACAAACCTGTACTGGCTCTGATGGAGCAGGAAAAAGAGAGAGAGAGAGAGAGAGAGAGAGAGAGAGAGAGAGAGAGAGAGAGAGAGAGAGAGAGAGAGAGAGAGAGAGAGAGAGAGAGAGAGGAGGAAAGTAGCCAGAGAGTGAGGGAGAAAAAAAGAGAGAGTGTGGGAGGATAAGAGAGGAGAAGAGAGGAAGAGGGGGGGTCAAAACAAGAGCAAGTCCACGGCTAGACCAGAGCAAACAAGCCAGAGCCGCAGCAGCCTGTGATTAGGACGCAGAGGCAGCGAGGCATTAATAATCGAGCTGAACAGCTAAATACCCTGCGGCGCGGTGCAGCCGGCTATGTGTGTGCCTGCAGTGTTCGTTATGCGTGTGTGTGTGTGTGTGTGTGTGTTTTGTGTGTGTACGTTTGTGTGTAGTACTGCTTCTGTGGGCAAAGCATGGCAACACCTTTTCTGTCCCTCTCATTAACATGCCTTTTTTTGTCTCTCCTCCCAGCTCTCTCTCTCTCTCTCACCCTCCCAGTCTCCACTCTTCTCTTTTCTATTTACCACGGTACACACACCTCGTGCTAACACTACGGCTGTAGAAAGAGCGAGACAGAGGAACGGAGGTGACAGAGAAGGAGAGAAAGTGACACATCAGTAACAGGGGAGGAGGTGGCGACGACGTCAGAACAGGAGTGAGAGGGGAGGTCGAAGGAGACGAGGGCGAGAACAGGAGCAGGGGAGGAGGTGGTGGAGACAAAGTGGCAGGACAGGAACAGGAGAGGAGATGGAGACGCGAGCAGAGGACCGGAAGAGAGGGGGAGGTGGTTGGGTACTGACAGGGGTCTGGATCATCATGGCCCTCTGGTCCCTCATGGTCCGTACGATGTCCAGGGGAACCACCGGCTGGCTGCTCTCCATCAGGCACAGGGCCGTCTCCATGGTGATCAGCACCCCCGTCCGCCCGATCCCCGCACTGTCACGACGGAGGGGGAGGGTCAGAGAGAGAGAGAGAGAGAGGGGGCACAATAAAACACACAAAGTCTTTAGGAAAAGCATTGGGACATTACATATTTACATAATGATGGAATTAGAGAGAAAAGTGTGACAACAGGATTATAATAAATTAGCGGACAAAGTTGATCGCCGTTTTAGATTTCGTACCAAGATGACAGAGATATCGTGCCTAGGGAGAAGTTGCTGGTCTTTCATGCGTGTGTGTGTGTGTGTGTGTGTGTGTGTGTGTGTGTGTGTGTGTGTGTGTGTGTGCGCTCCTACCTGCAGTGGACAACCATGGGCTCGTCTTTGCCGGCCCGTTTGCTGCGGACCAGCGTTACAAAGTCCAGGAAGTCTGTGGAGTCATCAGGAACGCCGTGGTCGGGCCAAGCCACGTACTGGATCTGGGTCAGCTCTCTCTGCTGCTCGCTCTGGGCACACACACACACACACACACACACACACACACACAGACAGTAGTACCAAAGTGCCAGAACCACACAAAGAAAAAATCTGTCATATACATACCTAAATACAGTTCAAACTTATATCAACACGGACAGATGTTTCATAATGTAGGTAACAATGCACAGTACATACTGTGTGCGCACACACACACACACGCTATGGAATGCGGCACACACAGTGGTGGTTTCACGTGTGTCTGAGGGCCTTTTGTTTTCCCTCCCGTTCAGCCCCCCTCTCACTCTGCCCAGCTCTCCCTGTCGCCATGGTAACGGACACAGGCGGAGAATTCCGATATATATTCCGCCGCCTCTCATAGGCTGTGTGCGTGCGTGTGCGCCTGCACGCGCGTGTGTGTGTGTGTGTGTGTGTGTGTGAGTGGAAAGCCCGCGCGGTTACCATGGAGACCCCTCTCCCAGTGCGTGCCTGGCATGAGCAGATACATAAGGGAGACAGCCCACACGGGTTGCCGTGGCGACATTCTGCTCTCCTTTTTGCGGAGTGCCTCCTCCGTCTGGAGGCTAAGCGCTGGGACACAACTCAGTGGCTGTCTGCTAGGTGCTCGGTCACAGAGCATGCTGCTGCGCGGGGAGGTCGTTTTAGAGCGGTCACAGCCCAGTACACCGTGTCGCGCCATCTCTATGAACCGTCATACAGCGAAGCCTGGTGTCCACCTGTCATTTGTGCATGGGTATGCGAGCGTGTGTGTGTGTGGGTACCTGGATGTGTGTGAGGGTCATCTCTCGGACCAGGAAGGCAGAGTTGCCTTCCTCTGTGTGGCAGGCCAGATGGAAGCCTCCGTAGACAGCAGTGCAGTCTGGGTTGGGCCAGTACTGGTGACACTTGACCTGCAGACAGACAAGCAGACAAACATTAGTCTACAGATACCTTCAAAAATGAGTCCAACTGACCTCTACACTGTACCTTAACCCACTGTATCTGTAATGACTGTATTCGGAGATACAAACTCTGTCTAAAGTTTGAACCGGTGGGACCCATTTTGGGCAATACAATACAAACCTTTAAGCTCCGGACTTCCGTTTGTGGTACATATATGTGTTTGTGTGTGTGTGTGTGCTGTGCTGTGCTCCACCTACCCGCCCCCTCTCGACCTGCGTGGTTAGCATGACGACCATGGAGGAGCCCTGTTCCCAAGTCATCTGCCAGAAGTCCGAGCACGTGTTGGGCAGCGGGCCTTGGCACGCTATGTAGCGGTTGATCAGGCTAGAGGCTGAAATCTCCATCTAGAGCCGGAGAAAGTGACAGAGAGAGAGAGAGAGAGAGAGAGAGAGAGAGAGAGAGAGAGAGAGAGAGAGAGAGAGGAGTGAGAAAACACGTATGGTGGGAGAGTAAAGTACATAGAAAGGAAGAAAAGATGGAGAAGGGGGAAAAAGGGGAGGACACACTCACGTTGATGTAGTTTGCATTGATGTAGTCTTCAGGGCCTTTCAGGATCACTCGCGTGGCATCATCTACAAAAGAAATTACAAGAACGAGAAAAAAAAGAGCAGGAGAAGAACAGGACAATGGGTTAGTTGTCACATGATAATTGAGAGTGTTTCATGACAACTAGCTTGAATAAATGACAAGCATCTGAACCACATCTCTACGGCGTTCACAACCAAAAAAAAACTTCCACGATTGATTCAACAGTATTAAACATGTGTGTGTTTGTGTGTGTGTGTGTGTGTGTGTGTGTGTGTGTGTGTGTGTGTGTGTTGGGAGGTTGGAATGTACAGGCCGGCGCACTCACAGGGGGAGATGTCTCGGTAGCGGTTTTTGGAGATGTTTTGAGGTGTTTTGGCAGACAGCATGGTCATCCCCAGTCTCTTCCTGTACAGTTGCTGTGAAAGGACAATCCAAAAGCAAACTTTGAAAACACATAAGCACACACATCTAAATCCACTCGACACCATGAAACAGTACTGTGTGTCATCAATCAATTCCGTGTCATGTTTCCACATGAGTGTACCTCAATGCCAATTGCATACAAAGAAAGCATACTTTTAGATCCCATAGTATAGTATCGTAGAAGTCTGTTCTGTAAAAACTTGTGTCCATTTTTGTCCTATTGTTTGATAGGCCCAAGCCAATGCATATGCTCTTTACTGCCCTGTCTTAATAAGGCTCTGTCGTTCGGCGGTACAGGGCAGGGAAACACATGCAGCACTGTGCTGGAAGAGGAGTATTGTACGCTGGTGAAAGGACTATGAATATGTCTGAGAATGTCTGCTATGTCTGACACACAGCCAACCTCTCTCTCTCTCTCTCACTGTATATCTAAATGAGCTGCTCTCAACCTGCGGGGATGGTACAGGATACAGCTCAAAGTGAAGACGGCCAGTCGTGAAACACGGTCAACGTGAACACAGCAAATCCCTAAAGTATCCACAGCTAATCGGCATATCCGCGTGTCTTAGCGTGTCTTTGTGTGAATGTGTGTGTCTGTGTGTGTCTGTGTGTGTCTGTGTGTGTTGTGGGCGGCGGTGGTTTAAGAGACTAATATTGTAAATGCTCGTAAGCGTTTTTTTTCCTTTTTTTCAAAAATTTAGGCTGCTTGCACCTTGTTGTCGAGTTGTGTTGTCAGGGCTGTGTTGTTTCAATAGCTGTTTATATATAGTTGTGTGTGTGTGTGTGTGTGAGTGTGTGAGAGAGAGAGAGAGAGAGAGAGAGAGAGAGAGAGAGAGAGAGAGAGAGAGAGAGAGAGAGAGAGAGAGAGAGAGAGAGAGATATGTTTGAGTGTGTATGACATTCCTGCTGCCTGATAACACACCGGAGCAGTCAAACAGGAAGTAGTTAGCGCCGTTTGATGAAAGACAGGAAGTGGCAGGAATGTGGAAATAATACGACCCGAGGTCAAACACGCGCACACACACACACACACACGCACACACACACACGGTGATATGATGCGTCTAGTGTGGCTAGTACAAGACACACACACGCAAACACACACAGACATTTTTTTGCGCTAGAAAAGGCTGACTCATCATCAACACAACAGCCCCTGGTCTTGTTCAGACAGAGCGGACAAAGAGCCAGATCCTACCTCGTACAGCGCAGGGCTGAGGAAGCCACCAAGGACCAAGCTGAAGCTCTCGCATTCATAATATTATGCATGCAAATAAAACCAAAGGTCTAGGGGAACGTGTTTTGATGAGGCCGCATTTGACTTGACAAAGGCTGCGCTTGAATCATGTACTTGCTTGTTGACTTCTAACTCAACTAATAGTCATTGAGAAGTGCAAAGATCGTCTGCTGCAAGTAGAATTAAAAAGATAGGTGTTTTCCTTGACGAAACGGTGTCAATAGAGAATAGAGTGGAGCCATTGATAGGGGACAGTTCCAGGTTTAAAACCAGGGGGAGCTGTTGCTCATGTCTGTCTGATGAAGCCCAGCCTAAGACCTGTCCTAACAGCAAAGCAGAGTGTGTGTGTGTGTGTGTGTGTCCTCTCTGCTTACATCAAACTGGCCCAGTATAGTCCCACTGGCCAGGCCCTCCTTCAGGGTGACCATGGAGGCCCTCCAGGCATGCTGGTCTAGGTGAGAGGGGTCCTGGGGGGACTTCTCCGGGATGTACTGGAAGTCTGGCTCCGGATCCGCCTTCTCCTCGACGACGTCATAGATGGCTGCGGAGACAGACACGATGGTCTCTTCATTCCCTAAACAGTACATGCATCTCTGTATCCCTTTCTTCTTCCTTTGCTAACATAATCCAGATCACATTTTCTTTTTCATTTAATGTTACTTTGGCTACAAGCGTTGACCAATGCCCGACCAATGGGATGAGCATCTCAAAAGGGCTCTGACCAATGGGAAGCACTCACCGTTGGGCCTGACCAATAGGACGAGCTCTCCGGAGTGGCACTCACAGCTAGCCTTGATGAACATGACCACCTGGTCGTGGGTGTGGTCAGTGATTTCCCGTCCATTAATGAGCACCACCTGGTCCCCCTCGTTAAGGCGGGGCACACACAGGTCCGCCTGAAGGGAGAAGAATGAGAGGAAGGGAGGAAGGAAGAAACACACACAGTGGGAGACGGAAAATAAGTAAAAAAAAAAAAACAACAAAGAAAGACTTTGTTTAGCAAAGAAGTAGGACTGTGATGTACACATATACTCCGTGTGCGTGTGTTTGCACATACCGACGTGCCAGGGGCCACACGAGAGACGATGATAGGCATCTTTTGGTCAGCTCCACCCTGAGAACACATTCACTTGGTGATGCTATTCCTATGCTATGGGAGTCTGAGGGTTACATCTATTTCTATGCTATGAAGTACCTATGCTATTCCTATGCTATTCCTATGCTATTCCTATGCTATGGGAGTCTGAGGGTCACCGCCCGGGCGTTGCTATGCTATTCCTATGCTATGGGAGTCTGAGGGTTACCGCCCGGGCGTTGCTATGCTATTCCTATGCTATGGGAGCCTGAGGGTCACCGCCCGGTGGTTGCTATGCTATTCCTATGCTATGGGAGCCTGAGGGTCATCGCCCGGGCGTGTCCTACCTTGACGTTGAACCCGAAGCGGCCGTGTTCGTCAGGCGCCATCTTGATCAGCACCAGATTGTCGTGGGGAACAACTCCGTTCAGCTGGAAAACAAAGGAGACGGGGACGAGAGGTCACACACACTCGCAAGCTCGCTGAACACCCGGACCACGAAAAACAAGAAAGGCATACACATTTAACGGGTGTCTAAAAACGGGCGCATATAAAAGAGACTCATTTCGAATAGCACAGGACAGAAAGTCTGTTGTTGCTGTGACTGTTGTCATTGGAATGAGTTGCGGTGGAACACAATGTAAGGCTTATGACAACGCGGAAATGTGTGAAAAACAACTAGGTGGTCGGGGGACGAGGCGGCGCGCGTGTCCTGACCGTGGTCTTGTCGGTCGCCACGGGGACGTCGTACATCTCGTTGACGTGGTTGTCGAGGAGGCTCTGCTGGGAGTGGGCCTGGATGATCTGGCTCAGGTTCTTGCGACACTGCTTGGGGGGCAGCGCTGGGGGCGGGACGTCCACCCCTTCGGGAGACCTGAGGACGGCGGGGGAGAGAGCTGGTGTTACAGGGATGTCACTGTTAAGCGGTGACCAGGCTTTTTCCTGAAAGGCCTTGGGAGACAACATTAAGGGGTGGGGCTGTGTGACCACTTGGACACAAAACACAGACAGAACACACACACACACACACACACGGCAATAGGCATATCTAGAAGTATTACGCAAGCAATTCTCATGAAAATTAATTCACGCCAAACGCATTTGTTCCAATCCAGTATTCCCTGGTGGGTTTTGGGTTCTAGACGAGCCAGAGACCCACAGACAGGTGCTGCCTCCGCTAGCTCTTCCACTGACGGCACCCTTAACAGCAGCCTGACACGCTGAGTCAGACAGACCCGTCAGCTGCAGCGAGGCTCAACCTACCCGTGCCTGGAGGGGAGAACCAGGAGGGCCGGTCGCAGCACAGTGTGTGTGTGTGTGTAAGTGTGGACGCCGCAGGGGATCTTGGTCCAGTCACAGCACATTCTCTTTGTTTGGGCTCCTGTGTTACTGGTGTCACTGGGCACTGAGGGGACACGCTGTGTGTGTGTGTGTGTGTATGTGTGTGTGTTACTGTGTGTGTGTGTGTGTGTGTGTGTGTGTGTGTGCGTGTGTGTCTGTAGCCATGTGTTACTGCATGTGTGTGTGTTTGTGTGTGTGTGTGTGTGTGTGCGCGCAAGCAAAGAGGAGCAAACAGATTCAGAAGAGCCTCTTCTAGACTTAGAAAAGACTTAGAGGTTCAAACTTCATGAAGACTTATCAGCATGAGAAGCCCACCCCTCCATTAACATGCTGAACACACGGAACGAAGGGGAGCTGCCCTTATGTTTGTATATGATACAGGAGTGTGTGTGTGTGTGTGTGTGTGTGTGTGTGTGTGTGTGTGTGTGTGTGCGTGCATGTGTCACTGCATACAGAAGCGATGCGTGCGTTCTCAGGAAGAGTGAGCAGGTGGTTATGCCATCTTCTGGATCAGTGACAGCGAGATGAGCAAATGGGCTTGGCAGGGAATGCGAGTGTGTGTGTGTGTGTGTGTGTGTGTGTGTGTGTGTGTCGGCAACGCTGTGAGGAAGTGCAAGATGGGAACAACAGAAGAAGGGCGTGTGTGTGTGTGTGTGTGTGTGTGTGTGTGTGTGTGTGTGTGTGTGTGTGTGTGTGTGTGTGTGTGCGCGCGCGCTTGTGTTTACGCCGTCTACAGAGAGGCTCGGTGGGAGGTGGTAGCTGGGCTGTAACATTACTTGAACCGTGTTCCCTTCCAGCAGGGATCTGTTCTCCAACGCCGCGTGTGTGTGTGCCCACAACCTACTGTGGAGCTGCCGCTACCGCACTCTGTAGAAGGCACCTCCACACAGTCTACTGCAGCACTAGCTCTCTCTGTTACCCAGAACACACAGGCTTCACCAATGGCTGTTAAACCCAGTTTGAGTGTGTGTGTGTGTGTGTGTGTGTGTGTGTGTGTGTAATCTATTAATATACAATCCAACCTAGGCAGCCACTCAGTGTGTTTAACATAACAGTTTCTTAAAGTGTGTCGATTCTGCACATCCCATTTCTATGGCCTTCATTAAAAAGCACACTCATAGCTCAACCACAATTTTTAGCAAGGTATCACAAGACGAGACCGCACTGCCCTGCTTCCCTACAGTAGCGGTCTGCACCACATAGACTGCCCACTGAAGCAGGCCGTGAGAACTAGACAACTCTGTGCACGCCGGGGACCAGAGTGAGGCGTTCACGGAACCACGGGGGTAGAACAGACCCAGACCCGGGTCCTGCTCATTTGTCCTCCGCTGCTGGCAGGTTTAACACGGCTGACATGCACCAGGCCTGGGCCGCCAGCACGGAGATATAGCCAAACCAAAGCCCCGCTGTCGAGAACAGCCGTGCCTCCCCTGCTTCTTCTAAATGAGTTTCAATGGAATTACTCTCCCTGTCTCCCTCCGTTCTTTGTTTCTAAGGAAACACTTTGACACAATTCACAAGAAACCAGGGACGTGATTTGTTCTCGAGTAGACAGGCCTATTCACTCCAAACGCTAACGGTAACTGAGAACGAGACTTTAACCGAATGCCACAGGCATAAAAATGTCAGGAAAAGATCAAGCATGACACACATTTCCATGCAGTAAAGACTCATTTGCAGTAGTGGAAAAATTATGTTTCTGTGACTCAAAACCTGTACCGAAAGCTTTGTCAGCCTTGTCTAGCCTCTCTCAGAGAGAGATTGTGTGAGGTGTGTGTAGCACACGTCCTAGCCCTGGTCATACCCTCAAGTCCCCTAGCCCTGGCCCTATCCCTAGATCCCCTATCCCTGGCCCTATCCCTAGATCCCCAAGCCTTGGCCCTATCCCTAGATCCCCTATCCCTGGCCCTATCCCTAGATCCCCAAGCCTTGGCCCTATCCCTAGATCCCCTAGCCTTGGCCCTATCCCTAGATCCCCTAGCCTTGGCCCTATCCTCCTGTCCCCTAGCCCTGGCCCTGGCCCTATACTTAGACCCTCTAGCCCTGGCCCTGTCCTCCTGTCCCCTAGCCCTGGCCCTGTCCTCCTGTCCCCTAGCCCTGGCCCTGGCCCTATACTTAGGTCCTCTAGCCCTGGCCCTGTCCTCCTGTCCCCTAGCCCTGGCCCTGTCCTCCTGTCCCCTAGCCCTGGCCCTGTCCTCCTGTCCCCTAGCCCTGGCCCTGTCCTCCTGTCCCCTAGCCCTGGCCCTGGCCCTATACTTAGGTCCTCTAGCCCTGGCCCAGTCCTCCTGTCCCCTAGCCCTGGCCCTGGCCCTATACTTAGGTCCTCTAGCCCTGGCCCTGGGGATGGAGTTGGGTAGAACTTTGTCTAGGTGGTATACATACATCGTACCTAGACCTCAGATCCAACATGAGTTTACTTTCGCCGCCGACAGACACATACCCACACACACACACACACACACACACACACACACACACACACACACACACACACACACACACACACACACACACACACACACACACACACACACACACACACACACACACACACACCCATGCAAACAGCACTTCACACACACGGGCACACGCAGACAACCACATAGAGCTTTCCTATCATTAAAAAGATGAGAAATTCTCACATCACAAACATGCAGGCACGCACACAAACACACAAGCACACACGGGCCACTTCGAGCCTCTCGGCTCAGCCCTGATATAAGGGCCGTGTGCCCTCGAGACTGTAAACACATTTTACTGCCTGCTTTCAAAGGCCGCTCTTTCCAGCCGCGCTCCTTGTTAAGTGACAGTGGGGAAGGGTGTGAACCCTGGTGGAAAGCCACAGACACCCCCACACACACACACACACACACACACACACACACACACACACACACACACACACACACACACACACACACACACACACACACACACACAGCTCAGAACCAGCCTCTTCAGCACTACAGGGCTAGACAGGGCGGCACTACAGCGAGCCGACTGGCCTTTATTAAAACGTTGGCTCAGGCACGGCCATAGAGGTGGTTTGAGCTGAGCCGCAGAACCATCCCAAAGCTGGGACCTCAAACTGTCTCACCGACTCCCAAAATGCATCTAAGAAAACTCGTGAAAGAACCATAATGTTTTTTTTTTTTTTACGCTTCGGTCGGAATAGCTCATCCCTATTAAAACAAGTTAACATGATGTTTTCACGTTGTAAGGGTGGGAATATGATTATCTTTCTATGCTGGGTGCCGTGTCCGTAAACAGGGCATCCTCGATTCCCGAGGCAGGGCCACACCCTGAGTCCCAGGACTGACAGCAGTAGACGCCAGACCCAGGGTGCCAGCTGGGCTGGAGGCAGGAGCCACGCCCCATGTTGTATACCAGCAACAGCACAAACAGTGGAAGGAGCCCAGGTTATGTAAATAGCCGTCAGAGGCTGCTGTCATTCGTTCGTTGGCGACCGCTGAGTTCTTCCCAATCGCGCCGCCGACCTCTTGAACCCCCGCCCCACCCGACTCGCTGGATGCCCGGGGACACTGTGGCGTTGCCGTGACGACGCTAGGGAGCCCCCGCCGGCAGCGCATTTGGGTGTTGCGCAAGCCAACGCCACCCTCAGAACAGATGCTCCTCTCTTTGCCTCTGATATCACAAGCGATAATGAAGACGCAAGCCAACTCAAAATACAGCGGAAACAAGGGGAGTGCAACAATGTGGTCTCCTACACCGAGGAATACAGACTAACATACATTCTACACGTCGCTCAAGTGATAACACCACCAACGATTTAATGTATTACTATTTATTAGGTTAAAGAGTTGTGTTTACTTTTTTACCCAGAGGATAGCACGCGAGAGTGTCCTAGGTTTCTGTCGACCTGAGTAATGGGGTTATTAATGTAGAAACTATAAAACCCAACCCTGAGTCTGTAGAAGAGAAATATGAGTTTAAATCGCGCTACAGCAGACACCTTAAACATGCATAGGGTTGTTTCTGAACAGCCACACAGGGAGCTATAAGTGGGACTTTTATTAGGGAGCAGACTTACGGGGTGGAGTCCAGGCTGATGCTGTTGGCCTGCGTGGACGACGCCGACCTGTGATTGGACGAGAAGACGGGCAAGCTGGGCGAGGCATGGATCACGTGATTGACCAGGTGGCCGACCGACGAGGGGCGCAGGCGCGTGCCCTCCTGTGCGAACAGGGAATTCCTGCTGTGCATGAGATGAGCACACACACACACACACAGACAGACAAAAGAATGGTTTGCATTCACACTCTGCATGAGAACACGACTTCATCCGTCGGTTCAAATCCAGAGCATGTCGATCTAACTGGAGAGTCTCTCATGCAGAGGGAAAAAGAAGGGGAGAGGTCTAAGCAGGGTCATTGGAGTCTACCTAGACCACAGAGCTAGTCCACTACAAAGTTCCCTAAAAACATAATGTATTTTGACGTTTAAAGGCAGACTATTCAAAATATTTTTTTCCAAGCTTAACTGTTTTTGCTGTGGTCTAGGCAACAGTTTTTGGGAGCGAGTCACTCTGCCAAGAGTATAAAGTCTAAAATGAACATTTGTGTGTTTTGTCCTCCTCCGGTGAACAATTTTTTTTACAGTTTTTTTTGGGAGGACAAGCGTTTCCTGGCCCTCTGGCTTTATCTAGGTCCTCTCTGGCTGGGCTGAGCACTCACTGGTTAGGGGTGCCGGGCGGGGAGCGGGTAGGCAGGCTCTGGGTCTCCAGTCTCTCGTCTGATAGGCTGTTCCGGCTCACCGCCTCCCAGTCGGTCCCGCCCATCACCTTCCTGGCCAATGGCTTGCTAGGGGACCTGCTCAGAGAAACGCACACAAACACACAAACACACACAGACCATCATTAAGCATGGCGACAACAATAAATCCCTTCAAAGTACTGCGACACCACAGAGGGGCCCCAATTCTAGGCAAAAATTCCTGGGCCTCGGCCTCCGAGGGTTCCTTTAAAGAACCTGTCAATGCATGTTTTAGGACTGTCAGGGCCAGAAGGCTTTTAGCGGCTGCCTGACAGTTCAACAGGGCCCCTGCGAGATCACACGCACTAGCTGCTCTGGAACATCGCCTCCAAACTCCAGCAGATCATTATCTGCTGTTTAGAGCTCTGGGTAATATGCCCCCCCCCCCCCCCCCCCCCCCCCCCTTACTCCCTCATCCCTCCTGGGCTGTGGGCTGGTGAGAAGTGACACTGTTACGGGTGTTGACGGGGTCATCATCTCATCGGCACACGCCACGGTGAAATCGAATCGTAATACCTCTAAGGGACAATACGGAGGACCTGAGATGGTTCTGAAAACATCCCAAACACACACGCACGCACGCACACACACACACACATTTACGATCACACACACACACACACTCACTATCCCACCAACAGGGTGATCAGAAGTTCAGTTCAGCACCTAATATATTAATATGCCAAGAAGCACTATCAAAGACCTCAACCCTAACCCTAACCCTAACCCTAACCCTAACCCTAACCCTAACCCTAACCCTAACCCTAACCCCGCCATCTGCACTCTCACCTTCACCCTCATCCCTGTCATTGAAACGCTAGCATTCCGCTTTGGCGAATGGACGGCAACAAGACATTGCACACAGGACTTTGGGCCCGGCGTGCCCATGAATGAGGCGGTGTGGCTCCGTTACCTGGCGAACACGCGGTCCTTGACCCCTTTCTCCTTCCCGTACTGCACGGACTGCACCTCCGTCCTCCCGCTGAAGGAAAGACAGAGCGTTTTGTTTATGTTAGTCACTGGCCTCTCACAGCCCAGCCCCGGCAGCAGCAGCAGAATCCAAACAGCGTTCAGACAGCAGCGTGCACATTTGGCGTGTTTCGTTTAAAGCCCCGGACGGTTCGGAGGACCGTCAAACGTCTTGATGCAGGACGCTGTGGCGTTTTCATAAGCGACCACGGACACGAGATTCAAAACAACACTATGGTGTCGTCGGAGGGCTGAGGGAGCGTCGTCACGGTAACCTGGGAGGACACGGCCTCTGGAGCCTATAGCTCGCATGCAGGCGCACTACACTGCACTGTCAACACTGTGGACGTCAATAATGCATAGATGCCATGCAGCACCAATATCTCCCCTCAGATTTGACCATTTTATGTTTACGTGGCTTTAAGATTTAAAGAATAATCTTTTATGTCTTTGGCAAATCCAGTGGGACAACGGGAAACGTCACCGCAGTCGAGACGTTTAGATTTGGTCTTTTGAACTCGTCCCCGACATGCCTAGCACCAGTGTGTTTTGTTTGGTCCCTGTTTTTCCTGAGCAACTCTTCCGTATATCTGTGAAGTGAATGTGTCTGAATTATTGAAAACCTGTCTTCCTCCCTAAAAAACGATTCCCCAACACCAAAAAGGTTTTTCCAGGGACTGACAAAAAAAAAAGTGTCGTTTCCTTTGATGGGGCGGGGGCGGGGGCGGGTTCATCAATAATGCACGCCATGTTTTTCCCTGAATGGGAAAGGGATGCGCTGGAGCTAAATCCCAGAGCCCCCGCTCCCCCACTGAGGGGTGAGCGCCCAGACTGGCAAATATTTTATTACTGTTGATATTCGACAAGGCCAGAGGTCCAAATGTGCTCTGTGTGTGCGTGTGTGTGTGTGTGTGTATGTCTTTTATCTCAGCGGTCTTTTGACTAGCGTATGTTGCTACATATATTTCTCCTTACACTTTTTTTTTCACGGCGTGCGCTCTCACACAAATAACATCCTTCCCGCTAGCGAGTGAGTGAGTGAGTGAGTGTGTGTGTGTGTGTGTGTGTGTGTGTGTGTGTGTGTGTGTTGTGAGTGTGTTTGTGTGTGCCCGTGCCGGTTTCCGTTCTATCTCACCAGTAGCGGAACTTGGAGCCCAGGGTGAAGTAGTGGGCAAAGAAGTTCTTCTGGGGCGGGACGGGCCGGTCCAGTCTGAAGAAGGTGTGGTGCTCCACGCAGGCCTTCCACAGGTTCTTACAGGCCCGGTAGTTCACCATGTTGAAGCCCAGCAAGGTCTCCCTCGTCTCCCCCTGCAGGGCACAAACAGGGCCCCCCCCCCCACTGTTTTTAGTCTCCATAGGCATTTGAAATATATTTTAAACATCGACAGTGACAGCAAAGCCATTTAAAACATCTACACACACACACACATACTGCAACAAACACACATATTCGTTAGCCTTCGAATCATATCAATGGTTTTCTATTTTGCACGTAGTATATTTAAGTGTACGCATTTGTCGAAACACTTTTTTGTTATGTTTGAAATGTAATATTTTTTACAGTATTGTACAGCCCTTTGGTCACCTCTGCTTGTTTAAAACGTACTCTATAAATATACCTGATTTGATTTGATACGTGAACGCGCACAAACTGGGAAAACAGACACATACACACTATCTGGGCCAAGCTCTTAGTGCATATCCCTTGGATAAAAAAAACACCGCCATCTATTATTGACTCTGAGGATGACTGAACGGAGTGACAGAGCGTGTGTTGGTGTTTGTGTGAGCCCATGCATGGGTGTGTATAATTATACAGGGAACAGGGGGTGGGTGGGGTGGGGGGTGGAGGGGTGGGTCTTAAGGGAATTAGCAAGACTCCAGCAAGAAAACTAGGGAATGATCCGGCTTCCGTGTCATGTTCAACACACTCACAACAAACACACACACACACACACACACACACACACACACACACACACACACACACACACAAACACACTCCCGGTTATTTCAAGACACTCACCGCTTCTCTTCTGAGCTGGATAAAGAACTGCTTGCACTTGAAGGATATTTTCACAATCTTTAACCTGGGAAAGGGGGAGGAAAGAGAGCGAGAGAGCGAGAGAGAGGCAGAGGGACAGAAGGAGAAAACAAGAGGCAAAGAGGAAAGAGGAAAACAGATGGCGTGCGGCGGTTAGTCAAGGTATGATTCAGTAAAATAAAAAGGTCAACAGGGGCAGAAACACAGCGGATGGCCACAGAAGCACGCATTAGCACTTGTGTGTGAGTATGTGTAAGACAGTGTGTGTGTGTGCATTTGTGGGATCTGCGTTCCCCTCCTCCAACCCTTCCCAGTCCTACTCTGCTTTGTTCTCCTCTGTTCTCACTACGGCTGCATGAGTCAGAGCGCTCTGCTAAAAATACTTTACATTCTTATACACACACACACACACACACACACACACGTAGGCACAAGCTCAATCTGCAAACGCACACTAGCATACAGCTCAAAATCGTGCCATCTCCACACACACACACGCAGCCTCTGAGTATGTGAGTCATGTTCCATTAAAGCGACGCTGACTTTGCAGGGCCATTATGGACACACATCTACAAACAGGAGACAGGCAAAAAAGAGAGAGAGAGAGAGGCTGGCACTGATCTGACCTCAGCAACAGGTCTACTTCAGAGAGAGAGAGAGAGAGAGAGAGAGAGAGAGAGAGAGAGAGAGAGAGAGAGAGAGAGAGAGAGAGAGAGAGAGAGAGAGAGAGAGAGAGAGAGAGAGAGAGAGAGAGAGAGAGAGAGAGAGAGAGAGAGAGAGAGAGAGAGAGAGAGAGAGAGAGAGAGAGATATGGAGGAACGTGTCTTTTAACCTAGAGAGCCAGTGAATGAGTGTTCAATGAGGATCTGTTTTCCTGTTGGGCTTGTGATGTTCCTGGACAGCTGTTGTCACAACACACACACACACACACACACACACACACACACACACACGCTATGCATATTTAGACTGACTGGAAGCACTCATAGTCAACAGACGGTTGAAATACACTTCTGACTGCCAGTGCAAGCAGCTGGTCAGCACACAAACAGGGTGTGTGTGTGTGTGTGTGTGTGTGTGTGTGTGTGTGTGTGTGTGTGTGTGTGTGTGTGTGTGTGTGTGTGTGTGTGTGTGTGTGTGTGTGAACTGCGCTGACAGGGTTGGGTAAGTGTGAGTGTGTGTGTCTTGGTTGGTGGAAGGGACCGCAATGTGTGAATATAAATGCACAAGTGACTGGGCAAACACCAGGAAAATGTGGTTGTGTGTGTGTGTGTGTGTGTGTGTGTGTGTGTGTGTTCAGTGACACCGTGTGTGCGGATTATCCCGAGTCACATGCAGATTTGTGCAGTGCTCTCCTACCCTGGGCAAACAGTACAAAATACATACAGAAACACAACAAGCATGTTACACTTTTTCAAGATATCTAGGAACTGAGGTTTTAGCTTTAACGAGTGCTTATGTCCATGTATGCGATTGTGTCTGCCTGTGAAAGTTGTGTGCGGGTCAGTGTGTGTGTGTGTGGGGGGGGGGGGGGGGGGGGTTGCGTGTTCGACAGCGGCGGCAAAGTGGAAGTGTCACTCACCATGGAAAGCAGTTGATCCGAACCCTGTTCTTATAAACCACGATGCCCACTGAAGTCACCCCTATTAAAATCTCTGTGTTGCTCTGATCCTGGAGGTGAGAGAAGAGGGGAACAAGAAAGAGAGAGAGAGAGAGAGAGGGGGAGAGAGAGAGAGAGAGAGACGGAGGGGTGGGGTAGAGAAGGAGGGGATGACAACAACACAACATTGAGGAGAGGGGGAAGAGAGCGTGATGAAAGAAATGGTGAGATAAGAACGGTTGGAAAGAGAGACAGACGAAGGGGGTAAAAAAGGCCAGAGGGAAACGCCAAATACAGAAAGAGACAGCGAGAGATAAAGAACGGGGAGAAGGGACGGAAAGAGAGAGAGAAATAGAGAGAGGGAGCGAGGGAGGGGGCAGATGTACAATAGACTTGGTGGATTAGTTAGTCGTCTCAACATTGCAGCCTGCCAGTGTGTGTTGGTTATGTGTGTGTGTGTGTGTGTGTGTCAGGGTTACACTAGGACAGCGGTAGGGGGTAGAGCTTAAAGCTGCCCCAAATACCCATCTCTCTGAGGGGGAGTGGAGAACTCCCCTCTAAGCTAGACATTATATCTGCTCCATTTTTACATTGTACCATTTTTCTATGGAGTTCCTTCATTTCTGCTGAGGAAGACACTGAACATTCCCTCTCCATCTCGGCCGTTCCAAACCTCTGTTCTAGTTGTATTCGCTAAAACAATCAAACGTATTCTATTCCATTTAATTGTCTTCCGGGAGCTCTATTCAAATCCATGTGGGTGTCCTTAAACGCCTTTAATCTAATTTCAGCAAAATGAAGAACATGGAAGAGACAAAAAATACTGGCTGCTCCAATCCTGGGGAACAGCCTATTGATTAACACATCGTACTAGTATTGTTTACATCTCTGTAAACCCCTGCCGTCAGGGGAACAACACAGACAGACAGACAGACAGACAGACAGACAGACAGACAGACAGACAGACAGACAGACAGACAGACAGACAGACAGACAGACAGACGGACAGACAGACAGACAGACAGACAGACAGACAGACAGACAGACAGACAGACAGACAGACGGACGGAGGGAGAAGGCCCACCCTTGCATAGTGCAGCTCCACTCCATAGAGCTCCAGTGTCCGCGCTGTGTTCAGGTAGTTAAACTCCGCCTGGGCCGGGGATAGACCACTACGGGGGGGCAGAGGGAGAATTAGGTGGCGCTCTCTTGGCAAGACAGCCAGTTATGGAGCATATAAATATAGTGTACAGTTTGCAGCTGTCCGTGTTGTTGTGAATTGTGTCTGTGTCTGTATGCGAAACAAAAATGTATGTGTGTGTGTGTGTGTGTGTGTGTGTGTGTCTGTGCGTGTGTGTTTGTGCGTGTGTGTGTGTGTGTGTGTGTGTGTGTGTGTGTGTGTTACCTGTGTTGCTGGTGGTGCTTATTGACCTCCTTGTCGAAGCCTTGGGGAGGGGAGGAGATGAAGCTGTACTCTGATAGGTAGCCAGGGGCATGATCCGAGTCGCTGTAGTCTCCTAGCTCAGCTACACGGACACAAAGAGAGGGGGGGATGGAAAAAAGACCAAGAGAAGGATGGATGGACAGAGTCCGTGTGTGAAGTAACATTACCTATGTACATCGTACATGACATGTATGACGTATTGAAGTTGTAAAGTCACACACACACACACTGTGTTTTACTTGCACACACATTCATACTAGTGAGTCACGCTCTACAGCATTAGATTAGCATCAGCGTTAGATTTTGGAGCATTCCAAGTAACTGTCTGTCCAGTTTTCCCCCTTCAACTTCACAGTAAAAAATGACGGTTTGAACATATTCTCTAGACAGGAGCGTATCAGTGAGCCTAAATATAGCAGTAAAGGACGCAGCCAAAAATGAACGTTCAATCTATGAAAGCTATAACAAGAAAACCATCATCAAAGATGACTGCCAGCTCCTACACACTTCCAAATGTGATTTTATCTTAATCAAATCGGAACACATTTTTGTAAAATTTTGCATTGCTAAAAGGTTAGGCCTATAATTATTAATTATAAGTAAGAACGGTTACTTTATGAGAAATGTTGAGTATAGGCCCCAGCCCTCATTCAGAACGGCATTGTCACTGCGGCACCGACCATCAAATTACCCACATTAAGGTCTTACTGAATATGATGTGTATTTTTACCGCTGTCCTCTCCATACAGTATAAATGCTCCAGACAGGCATGGTAGACCAGTAGCACAAACCTTCAATAGTTATCCAAGAAACCTCCATTTACCAAGTGTGACACACAAAATGTTGCATGTCGTACAAAATGCACGACGTTTGGATGACGACAGCATGGAGTGCTGCTGTGAGGAAACGCCGAGAGAGAGAGAAGGCAGCGTCCGTTAGCCTCGCCCAGCCCCGTCCATTAGCTTTGCGGTGGGGAATGAAACGCTATTCATTCTCAGGCAAGTGTTCCCCCGGTGCTCCACTGGGTTAAAACCATATTGACCAATAGATCAGTGCTAACTCCTTTATTGATGTAATTACAACGTCAGTGACTGGGGCTTTTGCTTTTTAGGGCCGTCAACATAGAGGTATGGATTTTTAGTGCAGCTCAGATAATGCAATGCAACACAGCAGGAGGGAGGAACAGGAGAGGGAGGAGGGGGGGGGGGGGGATGCACAGCGATCGGTTCCAGCGCGATTGAACAACTCAGAGGGTCCCGGAAAAAGCCAACCCTGCCTGTCCCTGGTAAAACACCCGGCGGACGTTAGCGAACCATCCAAAGAGATGAAAACATTAAGGCGGAACGCGGCCGTGCTCCACGCCACTGCAGGGGCCCACAGCGTGACGAGGGGGGGGGGGTAGACTGTTCCTCTGGTAGACTGTGTGTCCGACCAATTATGCTTTCATTTGATCCGGTTGAGCGCCGGGGAAGAGGGGAGAGCGGCGCAAAGGACCAGCGCTGGAGCACTTCACGGTGCTCCGACCCCCAGCGCGACACTCCTCCTCATAATGGGAGCTGACACTGAGCTAAATGAAACATCGGGACGTGGGCGTTGCTGCTGTGTCAGCGCGCGTGTAGGTGTGTTTGTGTGTGCAAGCGCCATTCTTTCTGAAAGTAGCATGTGTGTGTGAGTACGTACGTGTCCATGCATGCTGGCGTGTGTAGGTGCATAGTTGTGAGTGTGTGTGCGTTTGTGACTATGAAAGCACACATATGTGGTTCTGTAACGTGACGGAAGTCCGGTTGAAATCTCTGCTCTGACCTATTTAGCTGAATCAGAAAAATTCCCCATGCAAAAGCCCTAAAGAGCTGACGGGGTAAGAGAGAGAGATGAGGACAGAGAGAGAGAGAGAGAGAGAGAGAGAGAGAGAGAGAGAGAGGGGGGATTGAAATAGCAATGACAAAGGTAGTAGAAGAGAAGGCGTGATTACATTACAGAGTGCTAAAATGTTAAAAGAGGCTAAAGGTATTGAGTCAATTACAACCGTAAAGACATCGAGACTATTAGACCAACAGCATCAATCACCCTTTAGGACATAGAACTAAAAATAGGAGAAGAGACACAATGATCCACACACTAACCGTTATACTCACCACAACACACCACATGCCTAAATTTTTGTTACGTTCATTTTGCATTTCATTTTTATCGTCGTCCTCTGATGCATTTTCTGATTACTAATTACATGTATTTTGTAGAAAGCTTTAAAAAGATATAAAGATAGATGGATAAAATCCAGTTCCATTGCGATGCAGACATCTGAATTGTGGGGATTTACATTCTACTTTTTTATTCTATGACAGGGATTATGTTTGTCCTGTTGGTCTGGCCAGTATAACAGTATGCCAACCATTATTCTGGTCGCCATAGGGACAGAGACTGGCAGGGCACATACAGCAGAAAACCCCAGGCTAAATGTTGATGTTAATGGGTCAGGCAAGCCTAGAGCTAGTAATAATAATATATAATATATAAATAATAATGTTAATTTGACATGCTAGACTAACAAATGGGATGCAGTTAACCTCAGGCTAAATTGTGCAGTTGCTTGGCTGCTCAGATCAGCTGTGGTTTGAATTAAAAGAAAGACTAGGTCAACAAACCTTAAATTACAATACTGTTGCTAGGCAGTTGCCATGCTGGCTATGCTGATACACAAGAATAGGTCAGCAAACCTATTTGGACAAAGTTTAGCATGAAGTAGACTGAAAACCTTTATTAACAATGCTTTTTTTAAACTATTAATAACAAAGTTGTGTCTGCATTGGTTATTTACAGCGTCTCATATGGCTTATGCTTTTGGCTGTACGCCTGTCCTATCCACATGGTTAAACAACATGACCCGTCTATATAATTCAGACAGTTGCTCTCTGTACCTTGGCTTTAAGACTCTAGCTACCGTAACGAGTAGGGCACATTCAGCCATCCCAAGGCCAGAGGCTGTGCAGACGTCTGGAGTGGGGAAGTCTGTCTTGAATGTGGAAGTGTGTCTGGAGGATGGAAGTGATACTTACATTGAACAGCGTATGATGCCAGGAGCGCGGCAGTGTTGTGCGGGCAAGGCAGTCTGGGGAGGACACGCACGCACGCGCACACACACACACACACACACACACACACACACACACACACACACACACACACACACACACACACACACACACACACACACACACACACACACACACACACACACACACACACACGCACACACACACACACACAATTGATTCTCGGTTGAATCATTACATCTCTTTCTGTTGTGTCCCACTCAACGATTCGTGTGTCGAAGGGAAGGGGCCGTGGTCCACTTGTTCAGCGGCTGTTCTGTATCGACTATCGCTGATCATTCATCTCATGAATCATTGACAATACTCCTGCTTTAAAGGGCCCTACTAAAGCAGTCTGCACGCCTGACAATTCAATCTACAGGGGTTGTAAATTTGTCTTATTGGTTGACCATACAAAGCAGGTGATTGTTGGAGGTGAGTGGTTCCTTTTAAAAAGTGATGTGTGGTGGATGAGGCTTGCAGTGAATGCGATGGGAACAAACTCACCTTCCAGTTAGGATGTCCTGCTTGAGCTGGAGGAAATACTGGTACCTGCAGGCAGAGAGTAAATACTTCAGATTACAATTATAATTTGTGAAAAAGAAATGCCATGCACCTTAATCCACACACCCACACACACACACACACACACACACACACACACACACACACACACAGAGAGAGAGAGAGAGAGAGACACAGTCCCAAGCTTCTTGAATGCTGACAGTGTTGCCCTTCTTGATAAGTCTGGTTAAATAAGGTCATGGCCAAGTTCATGCATTAGACCAGCAACACCAGCAGACTGGCTGGTGTGTGTGTGTGTGTGTGTGTGTGTGTGTGTGTGTGTGTTCGCGCATGCGTGTGTGCGTGTGTGTGTGGGTGGGTGGGAGGGTGTGTGTAAGAAAGAAACTATGTCTTAATTAGCAAAGGTTTAGTGTGCTACAAGCCGTTTGAAAATCTCATTCATCGTTTTAAAGTAGGACAACGCTGACGGAGACGATAAGCGAGTAGCAGCCACAGATTCCAAGAGCCATTAACTATTCCGTTTGCTTCTACCTGCTCTGGAGCCCCACGGATTGAAACAACAACAACGACAAATCCCTAAAGCCGCGAGCAACGGTGCTTTAAGACACGTATAAAACCAGCAAATACAACCCTTCTCTCACACCGCACTTTCATTTCACCAGCTAGCAGAGGCCTTGCCTTTCATTTTACGGACCCCCTTCCTTCATGATCAGCAGACGTTTAAATCGGTACGGTTCGTTTAAAAAAGGTGTATATTGATATTCTCGCAGACCGCTACATTCATTGGCATAGTGCCGGGAGTTTCATCTGGGCGTGAATGATAAACCGTTGGTAGTATGTTGATCCTAGACTGAGCCTTGGTCTCTAAACACAGTCCAGTCCTCTCATCCCCATTGAGAGGATCAGGAACCATCTGGAAGGTACAGGAGGCGGGACAAAGGATTTCCAGAAAAGAGTCGGGAAGAGGTTCCCGCCACCTATGAGACATTTCCATCACTGATCACCCGTAAAAGAAGAAGAAGGAAATAAGGAACAAAAAAGTTCCATAAAATCCCTGACGGGGTTCCATAGACCTACCTACGCAAATGTTGCACTGTTACACTCCTGCCCCTGCCCATGATCGGCATCTTAGCTTGGCAGGGAACTATCCAAATCCTCCCTGTCGTATTTCAGTCTCAACCTGTATGTATTCAGCTGTGCCAGTATTCATCCTACCCCCAGACCATAGCTCACTTCACGTTACATAAACACTCATTATGCAAATCACACATAATAACGACGTCTTTCGTCAGATCCCAGCAGCTTCCCCATACACCGCTGTCTGTGACCGTCACCGCGGCGACAGATCACAGCGACTTCCCCCCTGTCACTCGTCTATGACTGGCCACGCCGTGCTATCCTCCACCTTCGGGCCTTGCACTGAGTGAGCGCTGCGCCGTCGCACGCGACGCTCCTCCAGCATCGTGGTTTAAACTTTGTGTCTGGGACCGTGTGCAAAAAAAGACTACATGGACCAGGGTGAAGTCCTAGAGCGTGTGATGTTACCCATGGGGACGGTGAGGTGAGGTGAGGTGCTGGAGACAGTGGTCCTACCTCGTGTACTCCTCCTGAAGTTTGCTTGGGTCCGTCACAAAGAACTTGACTCTGAAGGCCAGGTTGTGTGGTGACCCTCCTAGGGAAAAAAAAGAAGCATGAAGCAAAGTTAGAACAGAGTATTCTTATTGTGAGTCAGAACTTTCAACATTAACTGGTGGTTCGATAATATGAATTTGTGTTAGGCTTAATCAACTCTCTGTGGATAACTGACATCATAAAGCAACTGTACACACGATCAAATAGTTCATCATTTGGAACATAAAATCTGGCGAAATGGATTGCTACACAATGTGTCGTTTCATAAAACGTATAAAGAAAAAAACAACGGTGCCTTATGCTACAGTCACAAAATGCCTGATCCTATACACAGTTCACGGTGGAGTACAATCCTATAGAAAAAAACAAAGAAGAAGGTGTCAGGGAGGAAAGGTCAGACAACCACGTGCTCAACCTACTTTTCAACTGCTTCCTGATGGCCTTGTTGGGATCCAGCCACCGCTGTAAAACATTGATGAGGAGAAGCTCAGCGACACGATTATAACAGCCAGCTCTCTTTAGCACCATCATCCCCCCAAAGCCCCCAGACTGACTGAGTGAACAGGACCAGCTCCTAACTCCATGGTCGGTGGTGCTGCAGTAGCCCTGTTTAATAATTCACCAGCCACACTCCCTCTCCACCCTCCAGCGCTGTGTGT
>JAPMUY010003516.1:255000-257500 GCA_026901105.3 Galaxias olidus
GGGAAAAAGAGGAAAGAGGGAAGCGATGGTAACTGAGGGAATGGAGAAAAAAGGATGGCAGGAACCTCTCTCCCTCTTTCTCGTTCTTTTTTTGATACATCTTTCCCTCTTGATTGTATGGTTTAAAATTAATAATACTTATGTTTTGACTGTAACTTCCACTGGTAACTGTGTGTTCCCTAGCAGCACACCACAGACCAGGGACCAGTCAGCCATGGCTACATACACACACATACACACGCACAAACGCACACGCACAAACGCACACGCACACACACACACACACACACACACACACACAGAATAATACTAATAGTTCATAATAGTCTGTTGAAATGGTCTAAAATGTGATGTTTCTGTGGACTATATAATGGTGCAGAAAACCTTCTTTATTATGGAGATAGGAGTTAGTTAGGTTTAGTTTGGTTGAGTTAGTTAGGTATAGTTTGGTTGAGTTAGTTAGGTATAGTTTGGTTGAGTTAGTTAGGTTTAGTTTGGTTGAGTTAGTTAGGTTTAGTTTGGTTGAGTTAGTTAGGTATAGTTTGGTTGAGTTAGTTAGGTATAGTTTGGTTGAGTTAGTTGGGTACAGTTTGGTTGAGTTAGTTTAGTAGTTTGGTTTAGCTGAGCCCTCTCTGCACCAGAGGACAACCTCGCTCCCCTGAGAGCAGCTTCCGGAACCACGCTCCCATTATTGCTTCCTGCAGTCAGCAGAGCTTACAAACACTGTGTGTGTATGTGTGTGTGTGTGTGTGTGTGTGTGTGTGTGTGTGTGTGTGTGTGTGTGTGTGTGTGTCAGAGCATTTACTGCAGTGCTGTGCCCATTCATAGTTTTGCTCCAGTGTGTGCTCACTCCTGAATTTTCTCTCTTCTGGTGTGTGTGTGTATCGGTCAGGCTTCTTGACCCCACAGCTTCCCCTCACCGGTTGTGGGCTCTGACTGGCTTATTACAAACACAGACGGCACGGCAGCCTTCCTGTCTCCACACAAACACATACACACACACACACACACACACACACACACACACACACACACACACACACACACACACACACACACACACACACACACACAGACACAGACACACCGAAAGGAATGTGCCCTGCTTGCAACAAATATGCTGGCATCAATACAGGAGTAGTGAACGTGACGTCTGCCTCGGCGTCACAAGTGCAACAACACGTGGAATATGACGTCGTTACTCGACGTCAAACAAAGCGGAAATAAGTCCGCCTTTATCAGACCGCTCCCTCCCCGACGTAGCTTTCCCGTTGTCCGTATGAGAGGAGCTCAGAGGGGATGGGTGCCGGGGGAGGCTGTGGCTGGGTGTCTAGTCGACTGGCTGGAACAACGGCAAGCCTGAAGCCCAGAGGAGCAGGGCCGTCCACACCAAAACTAGGGCACCAACAAAAGACTGGGCCAATTACAGATGTTGGTGCGCTTTCCAGTGTATTAGCTAACGCGATTGTGTGTGTGCGTGTGTGTGTGTACACTTGCACGTGAGCCTTTATCTAAGCTGACAGCTGGTGAGCACAGTGACTTATCTTAATAAATTACATTAGAGAGAGGTAGCTCCTCTCTCTCTCTCTCTCTCGCTCGCTCGCTCTCTCTCTGAAGAAGGGGGAGGCTTCTGCTAAAGGCGTGTAATTGGCAGAGAAACCGCAGAGTGAAAGGACCGGAGTCATTATTACGCACAGTAACACACACACACACACACACACACACATGCAGGAGGGAACTTCCCTCTGACGCACAGCGTGGTCGTCCTGCCCCGCTGCGTGCGACACCTTGGGGATCAGAGCTGAGCAGGGCAGGGGTGCGTCTGGGCGTAGTCCCCCTAACCCCCAGGCTGCTACCTCTACAACCAGAGAGACAGATCAGCGTGGTCTATCAGCACCCTCCTCCTCCTCGCTCCGGTCCCTCTGACATCCTGTCAGGACAGGGAACGCGATCCTCTTCAGACTCCACCGCGGTGCAATCTGAAATGTGTAGCACTTAGATCTCCGAGTACTTTGATGAAGGTAACCTTAAACTTTAGAGCCTTCTCGATCTCTCAAAATGGACATTTTGGAATGGAGGTCCCCAAATGAAGAGGGGAAGGTGGGCATCTCAAACGTCTCTGGGGGAATCACTCTCGAGGTGCTAGTATTGAGTTACGACAGGCTTTAGTGTAAACGTTAGCCGGGGCTCCGCGGCTAATTACTGACGCCGCCCTTCGTTCTCTCCTGTTTCCATGGCAACAGCGGGATGGCCCAAACGTGACCGGGTGAAGCATTTCACCGGGCTTCTCCAGACGGCTCTATGATCATGAGACGCATTTCAAACTCCTCTTACATTTTCTGAGGCATAACGGCGTTTTTGGTCAGACAGCGGTGAGTTTGTGGAGCTGCAGAGACACGAGCGATGCTGCCAAACTAGGCTGAGGTTCCTGGAGGAGGACGGCTTAGAGTGGGAGTGGGGTGGGGGTGGGGGTGCTTAGGGAATGTCAGCCCAGCAGGGT
>JAPMUY010003516.1:262500-265000 GCA_026901105.3 Galaxias olidus
AGCTAAAGTGGGTCCCCTTCACAAGACGTTAAGCTATTTTCTACCGTTAAGCCGAGCTACCAATTCAGACAACACTGATTCTCCCTCCTTAAATTCAAGCCTAGGTTTTCTAATATGCGTTGTTTTTCTATTCACTGGCCTACTTTGCTCGCTGCTAAATATTTGTGCTGAGGAGACACTTATTGAGTGAAAAACAAAATAACCAGCCAGCAGCCGGCACACAGTTCTTTTGTAAATCATTGTGGACTAACACCGATGTTAACGGACTGCAATATAACCTGGTGACAGTTTTCAAATAGAAGTTACTGGTGAGGCGCCCATGTCACAGAAGTGAGCATTGGGACAAATAGTCCACATTGTGTTTCGTATGTAAAACCACTCTGGTAACCCACACAGAACTCCTGCTACAACATGGCTCGGCCTCAGTCTAAGCACCTGGAGAGTTGACACGGACACTGGCCGAAAGTACGGGAGAGGTGGCCGATGGATTATCGGTGTAGAGTCTGCCGACGGACACTTCTCTTAGTCGCTCTCTTTCGCGTCGCGCTCTCGCTCGAGGAAGCGCCGCGTCTCATGTTGCCGTCCCCAAAAAGGGGAAATATTCTTGGTGGCAAAGGGCACGCCCTGACATTTGACAGCGGGGCTGCTTAGCGAGGTCAGCGACCAGGATACAAAGGCTTTGCGGGGGCATCTGTGTCAAAGGCTAGCCAGGAGCAAGTAGGCGAGCATGGCGACAGGGGCTTTCCAGGAACCACGTCTGTTTCCGCCAAGCCATCGCTTTGGATGAGGAACTTTGATGGGGACCTTATCAGAACCCTCTTTCAAAACTAATATACAGCAATAGTTGTCTGGTGGAAACTTTCTATCTAAAAATAAAATATGAGGAACCTTCGATTTGTTTAATGTTTGGCGAAGAAGACAGGCCTGTCTCTAAATTGCCTCCTGAACAGATTATGTCATCATATTCATATTAGCAGCATTAGCCTAACCTAGTTAGCAGAAGCTTGCTGTGAAGAAGAGATTAGCTGCTCTCTTGTTTTTGCCTATTGCTAATTATGAACCAACCCAGGCCAGGGTAGATAGCATTAGCTGGAAAGCATGTGTCAGTAAAAATAACACACAGAACTTGCATACACAGACACACAAGCTAATGGTGTCATAAAAGCAGAAATGAAGGCTCCACATTTGAGATGAATAAAGGAATCAGAAATAGTTGACCAGACGGATGGCGACGGGCTGGGAGAGAACATGTATTGCACGTTATCACCACTGTAGGATGTTACAGTTCTGTCTAGAATCTCTATTCAGTGTACACACCCACAAACAAAAACACTCTCACGAACGCACACATCACAAATATAGCAGAACAGATGCTCGTAAAGATGGTCAAATTAATTGTCCTGGGCACATATGTTCACCTATACACGGGCTGCCTTCAACGTGTTCCTGAAAACAGCCACCTTGTGTGTGTGTAATCAGGACAAAACCTCTATCCGAATAGCTCCAGCTAAATTTTGCAGATGATGTGGGTTGTATTGATAAATCATAAAGGTTTGGTAGGTCGCAAAGTCATTTGACACCGTCTCACCTAGCCTAATAATTGGATTTTGAAAACTTATTGCCAATCACATTTTCACACAACAATCCTGATAAATTGTTTCAGGGGGCATTTTATGGCTGCAATATAAAAAGCTGTTAAGAGGAATAGCGATGGAATAAATGTTTTTAATCTAGAAACAAATAGTGTGGCTTCTCTTTTTGCCTTTTATTCTCCATCACAGGCAAAAAAAACAAAAAAACGTTTGTTCTGATTAACGTTTCTGTTTTTTAGGGGCACATAACAATTGTCGAAATATTGAGCTTCACAAATGTGTTTTCTCTGATAACTTCACCTTGTCATGCGACCAAGTGAGAGACTGTTTTAGTGGGAAGACTTTGTTGTGTAATGTGGTGAGGTCTAATAAAAACCCCTCAGGGCGCGGTTTAGAATAGAGTGGAAACTATGGGAGCTATTGATGATGTGTCTCAGGCTTGAGGTATGAGACCACAGACTGCATCCGTGGAAACCCTAGAATTGGAGTAAATAGAACATACTAGTACCTATTCTATTCAACAGTCCCCGACTAAAATTCAAGTGTTCTTTTTTTTTGCCCATCTATCAAAGACATTTTTAAAAGGAACGAAAGCAGGCAAATGCTGATTCTCGTGATGACTAGCTACTTAACTACAGGTCCGCAATCTTTGTCTTTGTCATCGATTGCCTGCTCTACTCATTCTAATTCTAGGGGTGGAAAGACTGTGGCTGAAAAGCCTGTGAACCACTTCAGTGGAAGATTCTGTGGTTACACTGAGCTGTCGGTAAACAGGAAACCTGACAGAACAAGGCGGCGTGTTTCCACTCTCACCGACAGACCAAGCAAAAGGACAACTTTTACAAGTTCTTTTTTCAGTCTCTTTCCGATGTAAAGGTCTGACAGACAATTCCTTCCATTTGCTTACA
>JAPMUY010003516.1:270000-278053 GCA_026901105.3 Galaxias olidus
TATTCATGATTGATTGCATCACCAATTACCTGTCGATTCTTTGAACGTTGGAGCTGGAGGTGTGTGTAAGGCTGTGAGCATCGGCCAGCAAGTCACGGGGTAATCTTTTCTTTTCCCTGCACCGGCACTCGATTAATCATTGGCAGGAAACAGATTACCTTGTGTGTGTGTGTGTGTGTGTGTGTGTGTGTGTGTGTGTGTGTGTGTGTGTGTGTGTGTGAGTGAGTGAGTGTGAGTGAGTGAGTGAGTGAGTGAGTGTGTGTGTGTGTGTGTGTGTGTGTGTATGAGTGAGTGTGTGTGTGTGTGTGTGTGTGTGGGTGGGTGTGTGTGTGTGTGTGTGGCCCTTCTCTGTACCCATCTGTGTAATCACTGTTTTATAAACCTGGGGATACAAGTAGATTCATTTCCTCAGCAGCAGGGGGGTTATAAATAAGTTTAGGCCCTGTTCTCTATCTTGTATTCTGTCTCTATCTCTCTCGCTTTCTGTCTCTGTCCGTCTCTCTACCCGTCTCTCGCTCTCTTTCCATTTCTGAACAACTGGAGTTATTCCTGCTGATCTAATCCACAAAATAAACCTGACACCAGGATCTTCATTATGCAATTTCACCTGATAGGTTGCCTGTCAATACGATCAACTGATAGTCCAGAAGAAGGTAGTTGGCCTGACCTCAGAATACTAGTCAATGAATGGATCGATGCATGGATGGAGGGGGAGATTGACATTGTAGACTCGCTGTCAGTTAAGAACCAGGTGTCTCCAGGCTGCTGGAACGTACTGTGAGATTCACATTGTGAACGGTTAGCCTAGGGTTTTGACCCTATTAAACCACGACTATTTTAAGGGCGAGTTGCATTGCGGTGGAATGCTAAGATTGTTTTCACGTGATTAAAGACGAGGCTGCTGTGGTCTATAAAACCTGCCTTTAGACGTAGGCCTAACTCCCATGGTGCTGGTGACGATGGTTGGGGCACACACCCTATTGTGAGGTGACAGTGCGTTCGTCAAGAGTAGGCCTGACCTTTGCAGTCCCCCATGTCCTTTGTGAGTGACGTGTAGGGACCATGCGGCCAGCCTCACCCACTCTTTCTCCTACCGACGCTCCCGAAGAAGATCGATAGACAGACAGCGTGAAGTACACAGCAGTCGACTAGTCCAATTATCCGACGATTTGGGGAAGCGCCGTAGCGGCTCCACGGCGGTCCTTCCAGGACACCTTTTCGGTTTGGTGTTGTGGGGGCGCGCTAGCGGATCGCAGTAAACACAGCTGTGTTTTGGTTTGTAATGGGGAGAGATTGGACGGAGCGTGGCGCCCTGTCGGCCCGGCGACGGGCGGCCCGCCGCGTTATGGACGGCCACACACAGGCTGTCGCCGACGGCCCGCGTTGGTTTCGAGAGCGGGAGCCTTGACAAGACTCCACACACAAGCATCCGCCACGGCCAAATCAGTGGGTAAATCGCTGTCACACACAGGCCGATCCCTGGGCTAACGGGCTTTCGGTTTAGCGAGCCCCAGTATAACAGCGGTACAGTGTCTGAGGTATAACTAGCTTTCTTCCCCCTCTTTCACAACCTGACAACTCGGCCAGCGGTGACAGGTGACAGGGCCGGCACGTCAGACCGCAGAGGCGAGTCTCCTCGGTTGCACTCTCACGGGACGCCTTCACGCCTCCGGATCAAGGGAGCGCTGCCTCTATACCGAGGTAGAGCGTGACGTGAGCAGCATCGCCTGATGTGGCGGCAAGTCTTCTCTCTCGTCTCCGTGGCAGCGGATCCCGTTTCAGGATCGAGCCTCCCATCAAAACAGCTGTCAGTCATGCATGGAATTCTGTCTCCCTTATAGACTATTGGTGCCTTTGAAATAAGGCTTGCACTATACAGGAGCCAAAAGCCAAATTCAAGAGAATGACTGTGGTACTTGTTCAGAATGAACTTGCTAAGGCCTGAAGAAACTTGGAAAATAAAAATATCCTTATAATCCTCATCCCTGGTGAGCTGAAATAATGCTCAAAGAAAACACCTCAAATATAACGTTAGACCTAGACCCACTTTCCTAGATACGATCCCCAAACAGCATTCTGACTAATTAGCAGATATTACCTCCCTGCCAGTAGAACGGTCCTCGTGTGGAACAGATATGGTGAGTTAGCCCCTTTCGCTAGCCTTGCTCATGTCCCAGTGCCTCCCCAGGGTTGGCCAAGCCCCACGGCCAGCAGGTGCAGTCTACCCCAATTACCCCCGACACACCTGAGTCCCCTCTCTCTCTATTTCTCTCTTCCCCAATCTATCCTCGTTCTATTCTCTCTCTCGCTCTCTCTCTCGCCCTTTCTTTATCTCTCTCGCCATGTCAGAACACACATGGTGGGGCAGGCACAGTAGCACAGAGCTCTCTCTCTCTCACACACACACAGGGCTACACACGCACACAAAGTCATCTCAGAACGACGAACATACTTGAGCATCATACACTGATGCCCACATTGTGTTTTGAGCACAAACACACACACACACACACACACACACACACACACTCACTTCATCTCTCTAGGAGCTAGGTTCAGGTGTGCCAGCCACTGATCCAGGACCCTTGTCACGGGCCCGTTATGTAGAACCAGCTGAGCCCGCCACTCTGCCTCTCCCTTCCCTAGCTGAACCCAGGACCCTGTGAAGGCGGCAGCAGGGCACAGTGCTGCCTGGTCCTATCCTCATAACAAGGCTGGCCTTCCCAAACACAGGCCTGCTTCATTTCACCTGTGTTCAACTGTACAAGGTGGTTATGGATGACATTTCCGTGTCGTTTAGTATGATGAAATGATAGGATTTAGGGACTGTACATGCTATAGCTCTTTCTTTCTCTCGCATACTCCCTTTCTGTCTGGGGAGCATATCTGGTATTCAATGCACTATTTAGGTCTGAGAATACAATGAAAATATGTATTATTCTTATTCGTTGAGTTCAATATATATTGGTAAATAAATAAGATTTTTGGACGAAATGATACCCCAACGAGTCTGTGTCATCGTAATGTCAGCAATATGCTACATATTGCCTCTGATCTCTCAGTCGCACATTCACGTATAAGCAAAGCGAAATTCGAATGGGTTTTCTTGACAATTAAAGGTTCGCTTATGGTCGAGCAGAAAAGGAACAGTGTCCATATGATCTCGCGTAGCAGCAGGGACTTGCAAGGAACATACAGCGACCCAAAGGATGAGGCACGTTAGAGGATTACGTCATCGAAGAAAGGAAGACATTTCATTATGTATCGATCACCATATCATACCAGAACAACCCAAAATAGCTTTGGCGCTTATTTTTTCATAAAGCTACACTTTGACAGACTATTATGAAATGTTTAAAGAAAAGGTGCAAAAATAATCTGATTTATGAGGGTGAAAAATCTATCTAGTAAATACATGCGTTTGGCTTAGCCGTTGTTTATCAGTCATCAAACGTCATCTTTTATTGTGCGTTACATGACTAGCCTAAGTGAACAAACAAGTAGGTTAATTGTATCCATAATGAATGCTCGATTTGTTAAGTCCGTACTCCAATAGGAGTCACAGAATGTTTGGTGTCTCCTTAAATACCGCTACACTGAAAAGCTTCAGGAATTTGGCAACAAGAAGCAATCCCACCATATCCTACCACAACTACGGCGCACTTCAAATCTGCAGCTAAAAGCGCTCGATTTTCAGAGAGGTTGCAACATTTTAAAAGTATTTAGATCAATATTAATAATGCCTAGATCTTAAAACACTGTTGAACCAGTCATATAAGGGGTTTTGAGGTAAACTAGAAGCTTAAAATGGATGTGGACACACTTCAGATGCCATGACTGGTTAACTCTTGTGTCTGCGTAATATGGGAGACAAAATTTCCTGCATATTTTGTAATGGTTTCATACGTAAGCTTATTCTGGGGGGTGATTTTAGCTCCAGTTAGTGAGCTAATGAGGCTAGTGGGGAAATGCATTTGGCATGGGTTATTTGCCTATTGTATCAGCTGGTATGGAATTCCAACCTAACCCTATCCATAACCATATATAACCATGGTCATAGTTTTGCAATTGCATGTTATTACGACGCAATTATAATCCTATTGTCCTCTGCACTGGGCAGCGTTAGACACATAAATAGTCCTGTACTAGAGATGTCAGTGCAGTGCTAGATCGCTAATCATACTGGTGGTGGTCTTACCGTCATAAACAGTTCCAGTGGCGTCCAGTTTTTAAGGAATATGATGTGTTTCTAGAAGGAAATTATTTAAGGGGTGAGGGACTGAACATCCAAGTTCACTTCACCCGCTGCGAACTCCGACGAGACCTCGGCATCATCATCGAGCCTGCTTTAACAGCGCTGGGCCTCCTCCGGGCTCGATTCTGTGACTTGCTCCGCGACGAATAATCCACACGCAAGCCACACCAATCATTGGCTAAATAGACAAACTTCTATTCATTTCGTGCCTATAACATAATAATTATAATCCCTTGTAGTCGTCAAAAATAGGCGGGAACTGCATGTAAAATAGCATATGTGGAATTCCCAGTTACAGAATGGGTTATAGCGTCTGACTTTCTCAGCTGCTGTCTTTCAGTGCGTTCGCTCGTTGTCAACGCTGTCTTTCACTCTGCTCTGCAAGAGCAATAAACGGCACTGGCATTCAGCATAGCGACGTAATGGCGCAAAGCTTGCAGCGCCACCAGTGCACAGGGGTGGAGTCACATCAGGGCGGCGCATACACTTTAAGTCAAATGTTTTTTGAATTCGGTAATACAATTTAGTTAATAGTTGATAAGTCTTAGATGGCAAACTTAAGCTATTTAAGTGCTTTTAATAATAGCCTACACCTGTAAACATAGCCTATGCATCATTTACAGGACGAACGTTTTATCTACAGCTGAACTGACTGAAAAATATAATATCTGTAACTCCATGACGTGCCTAATGCAATAATTTATCAGATTTGTAAGTAGGCATATAAATAGGCCATCGTGACGCAAGCCTTAAAAAAAACAGAACTGGCCTGCCACATCTGAAAATATATCGAGTCTTAAATTGACACTAAGTAACAAAGAACATAATTGCGCATTGTTTACTTATTTTTTAATTGGCAGATTACTAAATATTCTGACATTTAAAAGCTTGGCCATTCATAACTGTTCAACGAGATTTGTCAATGAAGTCATGGGTCTTGCTCAGGCCTGAAAGATACAGCAGTGGACCCTTGTATAAATAAATCAAATAATAAGTTGAATATTGGGCTGCGGTGACATCTAGCGGAACTAAACACTTTTTTTTCTAACTCAAACAATGGGCCATTGTATGTTCATGAATGAGAATGTATGAATGGAATAAAAGAGACAAATACAGACAAAAGGGCTGGACTGCTGGTGATGCACAACATGGAATCTTCTTATGAGATCTAAGAGTTGCAGGGCAAGAATACTTACATGTTGGATAGGACATGGACACAGGACTGGACAGAAATGTATTGCATTTATATGTGGCTGGCAAACTTTAAAATATAGATTAAAAAAGTATATTTTCTCGTTCTCTTCTGGCTGAATTGTTCCATCCTAGCGATTTTGTTAATGTGTTATTGTTGTTTTTATTTTTGTTCTAATTACTTATTAATTGCCTTGTATGTGCCTGCTTGCCTTATGAATTGCATTTGTGTAAGAAATGTGCTATACTTTATAATATATAAATACATTTGACTTGACTTGATTTATGTAGAAGTGAAATCTTAATTTAGAATCAATAAACATTTCCATCTCAGCTAAATGTTACTATAATTTTGTATTTTGTGGATTATAAATGTGTGAATCATTTTGCAAAACCAAAATAAAGATGGTTTACAAGTACATTCAGAAAGGTTTGGCAGATTAAACATTTCTCATTTTACTTCAGTCCACCCAGAGCTACAACTGTAACACAAATAGGCCTGAATTAAAGAATATATTAGTAATAATAATCAAGATTATCTAAATAATATATTGTGGTCCTCCTAATTAACTTTGACTGGAAAATGAGGTTGTCACTACGGAAGATTGTCATAAGCACGGCTGGTGAAATCAAACATGCATAAAAACTCAAATAAGGATTTTAATAAACTGTCGTTGTCTGTTGCTCATATTGTTCCATTAACATGTGACTAACTACGCCAGTCTTTCATGGCTTTTGCATCCTGCTGCGAATCTGCACTTCCTCCTGCTGTTTCTACGTTAATTACCGTGATCTATATTTAGGTTTCCCCGTCACCCCAACAGGGCTCGAGACGGAAGCAGTAATTAAAACACTAGCTACTTCTAGCGCTTCCTCATTAATATGCAGACAATGTTAAGATGCTGTAGGCAGTATGTGAGGAGTCGAGAAGTCCCAGTTAGCTGCACGTTAATGTCATCTTTTTCAAAATAGCTCTAAAATCACAGCCTCGTTATATGTAAACGTGTGCTTTGCTTTTACGTGTACTGTGTTATGAAGGTGTAAACACTCTTTACACCTAGGCATGAGACCTGCTTACTGTAAACAGATGCTTATTTGCACCAAGGGATTTGAGAAAGTTTTTGTCTCTGCTCATAGATGGCATTCATACTTGAGAGACACGTGATTAGTGTGGGACAAATAGGGCACAGAATGTCATGTGGAGAGAGAAAGAAACACAAGAAATAAGGATGTGTGGGAATAAAAAATGGAAGAAAAAAAGAGGGCTGGAAATATGGGAGAAGAAGAGCAAAGAGAAATAATGACAAAGAAATCAAAGGGGAACAATTATGTATAATTTTAGAGCAGTGCAAAGCATTTTTTATAACTGTGGACATTCATTGTCTTTAAATTACCATTATGACATGGATTAAATTGTGTTAATCAAAGCAATTCCAGGATTCAAGTCTTAAAGAATACACAAAGTATTGAAAGTCACAAAATTTGTGAAAAATAAAAACTTTTAATACTAGCAGTTTTCTAATTTCGCATGTAGATGACCAAGGGTATTTTCAGAACGTCCAAAACACGAGGAAAATATAACAGTGCTGATCCAGGTTTGTTTCAAATGCATGGTGTTGATAAAGCAGTGAATTTTCCGTTATAAATACATATTAACATAACGTACACCATGCATTACTGTTCAGTATCATTGCTTGTTTGTTAAAAAATCTGCGCTATAGTCACCTAGGTAAATCATTCATGGGCTCAATACTCTATGGTCAAATCTGTACACCAACAGCTCCCAGAGTTGAATAAAAATTTTGCAAGCATGCTACCCATGTGACTTAATCTTAGCCATTAACATCTTCTTTGGATATTTCAAAATTCTTCAATATGCTTTGTTTTATTAGGGAAATATGTTATATATTAAGTCTAATTTGGCAAACAATATTGTGTTTTCATTTGATTTAACCTTAGGCATTATTGTTCAGATATCTGTTTGGAAAGAAAAACTATTTTAAGATCGCTTCTCACGCCTTCTCTTCCTTCAGCAGGCTGACGATGCCGTCTCTCCGGGAGGTGTACGGGGCGTGTTTCAGTTTGAGGATGTGCGCAGGGAACAGGTTGCCGCTGGGGGCGTACATCTCCTCCCCCTTGGTTCCCATCAGGGAGCGCAGGGTCCTGTTCCGGGACAGGATCTTCTCGTAGAACTCCACCCCTCCCTTGGCGTAGACGCGCGACAGGCCGGCCGCGTGGCGGTCTGCGCTGTAGTCCACCCACTGGTTGACGGCATCCGTGGTCAAGAAGTAGGACACGGCGCCGATGGCCAGCGCCAGAGCATTCACCGCCCCCCGGAACAGCGCCGGCCCGGCGTGGAGCCCGAAGATCTGCTTCAGCCCCACGGCGTACACCCAGACGCCCGCCAGGCAGACGGGCGCCACCGCCGCATTTAGGATGGGCCCGCCCGACTCTAACCGGGCCACCTCCCTGGCCATGGCAAACCTCTGGGCCTCGGGGGACAGCAGCAGCGCCTCCTTCAGGGCGCTGCCGGTGTCGCTGTCCCACAGCACCTCCTTGCCGTTGATCAGGATGACCCGGTTGGTGATGCCGCCCGAGTCGTCCCGT
>JAPMUY010003517.1:0-10000 GCA_026901105.3 Galaxias olidus
TTTTGTTTTCATAATGTAAACAATAAGAAAAGGTTCTCACACTTACAAAACTGGGAACCTTGAAATGTTTGCTTGAAAAATTACTTGAACATTTAATTATCAGAATATTTACCAATTTATTTATGTTAATCTATTGATTAAATAATAACAAATGGTTGCAGCTCGAGAATTTTCTAATAATTTTTTTTTTTTTAGATGAAAGACACTTGTTTTGAAGATTCTGGATGAACTATTTGATTCTACATCCGAGAGTGCAGATGATTATGTTCCAGATTCATGCTGCGAAAGTGAGGACAGTGATGCTAGCCTTAAACCGAATCTAAGGACCAAATGTTCTTCTTTTTATGATGTACTGAATGTCTCTGGCTCAAAGAGTCCCCGTTTGTGACACAACAACGTCCGACAACGTGACTTTTGACATGCACAGCCATACCTCAGAAGCCACTGGAGCAGAGGAAGACCCCTGTTTAAGTCAGAACTTAAGTGACAGCATAGTTGTTAGAGCATGCCAAAAAAGGTGGGAATAGAGTGTACGACAAGAGACATTATTGCTTGTATTGCTGTAAGCCTTATGCTAAGATGGCAAGGCATCTAGACTGTGCGCATGATAATGAATCAGATGTGGCTAAAGCGCTAAGCTTTTCAAAGGGTTCTAAGGAGAGAAAGAAGCAGCTAGATTATATTAGGAACAGAGGAAATTATGCGCACAATGCTACCGTTATGGAGTCAGGAAAGGGGGAACTAGTGCCGTTAAAACGCCACCTAAAAAAGCGCAGGGGAAATGACTGCACTGCGCACACTGCCAAGGACTTTTTACAAGAAAGGTCCTGTGGCGTCATATGCGTAGATGCAAACTTAAACTGGATCAGTCAATAACAAACCAGGAAAGAACCGTGTTCAGTCAATGTGTACATTCACAGGGCCTGTGCCTTCACACGTGAGTAAGCAACTGTGGAGAGTAATCAGTGCCATGACACCTGACCCAATTACAGATATCATAAAAAATGACAAAGTCATTATTGAAGTTGGGCAGCACTTGTTAAACAAAGGTGGGGCATCAGCCAGAAATCAACAGTGTGTACGAGAGAAGATGAGAGAAATGGGAAGGCTGATTCACAGTGCCAGGAGAGTCACCACCTTAAAAAACATGGAAGACCTCATAAATCCAAATAAGTACATGGAGACCATCAAAGCTGTCAAGGTAACATGTGGGTATGACAGTGAAACAAACAAGTTCTCGATTCCATCGCTTGCAAATAAACTTGGGAACGTGCTGGTTAAAGTCAGCAAACTCTTAAAAGCTCAGGGTTTAATCTCAAACAACAAAGAGCTTGTGAGGAATGCCACTGAATTTCAAGATGTCCACGGGGAAAAGTGGAATGAGATGATCTCGGCTACAGCGTTGAGGAACATAAGGGAGGCAAAGTGGAATGTTCCCACTCTCATGCCCTTTACCGAAGACATCCAAAAGATGCACGCGTATCTAAGTCAAGTGCAAGATGAGTTCTACAATTCCCTCTCAGATAGTCCATCTACACATGCCTGGAAGGAGCTGGCAAAGGTTTGTCTGACCCAGATCATTCTCTTTAACCGGCGCAGAGAAGGAGAGGTGGCGAGCATGCCCTTATCTGCATTTACATCTAGAGACACTTCTAAGCTGCATGAGGATGTGGACTGGGCGCTCTCTGAAGTGGAAAAAAAGCTCTGCCGACACTTCTCAAGGATTGTCATCAGGGGAAAACGTGGTCGTCCGGTTCCAATCCTCCTGACTCCAAAAATGATGTGTGCGTTAGAACTGCTTGTTAAGCATAGAGAGGCATGTGGGATCCTTAAAGATAATGGTTATATGTTTTCAAGACCAGAAGCTATGACACATTTCAGAGGTTCAGATTGCATCCGTGGCTTTGCAAAGGTGTGTGGTGCAAAGTGTCCAAAGTCACTGACCTCTACCAGACTGAGAAAGCATGCCGCAACTCTTTCTACGGTGCTAAACATGACAGATACAGAGATGGACCAGCTGGCCAACTTTCTTGGCCATGATATAAGAATCCATCGTGAGTTCTATCGACTCCCAGAGAAGACCTTGCAACTTGCCAAGATCAGCAAACTTCTAATGGCACTCGAGCAAGGGAGATTAGCTGAGTTTCATGGCAAGAACTTGGATGAAATTGGAATCGATCCAGATGGTGTGTGGGTTTACTAGATTTTTTCTTTGTCGACCGTCTTCCTTTTTGTTTGATCACATTGGTAAGCTGTACTTTGTATGATTTCCACAGAAAAGGTTCTGGACAGTGATGAGGAAGACAGGAGCATACAAGAGGAAAACTGTTCATCTACTGTTGATGGTATGTATGCAGTTCCATAAAACATTTTTATGCAATAGTTTGCCTCTTTGTAATACACATTTTTTGGGGGAAAATAATTAGAAAAGCTTTGACACCCAGTATCTTATTATAAAACTGTACTTTCTGGCTTTTGTTGAAGTATGCGCTTTCAGCACCGTTTGGTAAGTAGGTTAGCTACCTAATAAATACCTGTGTTTTTCCACAGACTAATGTGCTGGTGGAGGGATGAATTGCTGCCATCACAGTGTGTTTTCATAGAATGTGAATATCATTGGGGGGCTTAAAGACTGTCTTACTTTCAAAATGGGCCTGTTTATTTTAACTGTGTGGCCTAATCAGTGAAGGGAGACCTCATGAGTTGGTTGGCATTTGGTTCTTTGTGATAGCATTTGTTGTACACCTATTATTAATCTTTACATCAACAACTTGTTTAGTTTAATGCACTTTTATGCACTAATTACTATAAACTATTCCTGCCAATAAAATTATATTGTCAGCATTCTGTATTATCTTTCTAATGTTGAATTTCGATTATGTTCCATAGAACCATCAGCAATAGAGACACCTACTGAGAGGAATGCACCACCCAAGACACACAAACCACAATTAACAGATGATGGGATAGCTTCAGAAGTCAGTGTTACAAGCCCTTCCTCCAAAGGTGAACTCTTACACACCTCTTTTATCTGTCATTATTGATTGTTATTTTTTTTTGGAGCTATGCTATTGTCAAGGCACAAATTAAACTAGAAAATTGCTAAATGTTGTTGTAGCAGTAGTAACAACCACATTACCTCCACCATGACCACCTTACATCCGAACCCATGCTTCTTTTCCTTTTAAATCCCTATGTTACCCTATGTCAAGCCAAAATTTGCTTCTATCAACTACATAGAAAGATAGATTGCTTGCTGTACAGTATATTATACTCTGCAGCACAAATGCATAAATGGACAACAGCAGACAAACCACGTTATAACACTATATAATACTATATTCATTTCCGTCCAAGTGGTAGAATACACAAATCAGTGTTTGACTTGACAATGAAGTTTTATCTGTAGGTTGAGTGCAAATAATTTCACTTGTGCTGTTGATGCTAGCATTTACTTAAACTGGATTCAGAACTTATCATAATTCCAGCACACATTCTTCATAATCCTTTCAATTACAAATGTGTTTTTCTGACCACTTTAAGGTAAGGCTTCCCAGAAGAAGAAAACACCCTGGCAAAAGACAGAGGTAGAGGCGGTGGAAAAGCACATGAGTCGATTCATCACATCTTGTATTGTACCAGCAAAGAGTGACTGTGAGAATTGTTTAAGGGCTGAACCAGAAGCTCTTAAGAACCGGGACTGGCAGAACCTGAAATTCTATGTTTATAACCGCATTACGGCCTACAAAAGGAAATGGCAACGTAACTAGTGTGAAGATGACCAACTCTCTGGTATGGCAGTTTTTGTTTACATTCGCAAAAGATCTACTGAACATGTTGAACTTATTTTGTACCTTTTTAAAAAGCATTTAAATGTTTTTCATTATATAGTTTTGCTCTGAAGTGCCACAATGGCAGTGGGTTATTTGAAAGGACACATATGAAAGTTATGTTTTGTTTATTTTTATATATATGTGGTTTCCTGGGTGTTTACAGTGGCTGGAACAGTTTAATGAGTGCATGGATGCATAGGGATAATTTGCATTATTACTCATACTGTAGAAGCAACTCATGTTAGAGTTAATGCAAGTGTTTCAAGTAGCTTTTAAAACCATTTGAAATAATGTTAGCAGAGCTACAGTTGCTAAAGCTGTAATCACCATAGTAGCACTTGTTAATGGTTGCAATGTCCTATTTGATTCTTTGGACACACTACGTAGTAGGATAAACTAGATGGATTTATTCCACTCCTAATGTTTTGCTTAGTGTCCACTGTAGCAGCCTTGAGCTAATATGTTGATAATAACATGATAAATAATGTTATTAACTGAAAATTATTGTTTGAAAAGTTATAAATCCATATTACTTTCAAGAACATATAAAAGTGAGCCCACGACTGACTCGCAGAATGTAATTATATGTTTATAACCGCATTACGGCCTACAAAAGGAAAAAGAAATGGTAACGTAACTAGTGTGAAGATTACCAACTCTCTGGAATGGCAGTTTTTTGTCTACATTTGCATGTAAACAAAACTGCATTTGAATGTTGTGCATTATATTGTTTTGATCTGAAGTGCCATTATAGCCAATAATGCATATGTGAAAGTTATGTTTCCTTATATATGTGGATTCTTATCTTAAAAACTCAGACAAAAGGAGTTTGTTTAGAGGTTGATTTGACTTAATATTTTGAGGTTGTTTGTGAATTTGAAGTGATTAAAAGTTTAATTGCGCGATTATATTTTGGAGTTCAATTAATGGTTAGTACCCCCATCGTACCACATACATACTATGTCAGGTGATTGAGTAGTAGTTAGTGTTGCGATCAGTAAGTGCAGACCCAAATGCAGACAGGAACAGTGGAGTTGAGCTATGAAAAGGGGGTTTATTGTAGTGATAATTGGGGAATGAAGATGGCTGAGCAGAGCAGGATGGTGATGGGAAGACTTTTTAACAAATGCAATAATCTGAGGATTTCTGTAATATAGGTGCATGTTATTTCCATTTCAATTTACCAATACACTTATTGTTGTTGCAAGGTCCCCACTAATCAAATGGAATTTGTGTGAATTATGCAAAATACATGTAAATGAGGTCCCTATCAGCCATGTTTACTCGATTTTTCATAAGTCCCCATTTAGCATGGTGAAACTATTACTTCATCCATTCAGAGATCTGAAGTCGTATCTAAGCTAACAAAGCTATAGATAGGTTACCTGATTTTTTTCATACCTCTAGAACCTCCAGAAAGGGTGGTACCCACAAGTGATGATAAAAAAGTTGGTCCCCATCTAGCATATGAACCAGTCTGTGTGTGTGTGTGTGTGTAGCAATGTATTTCATGGTACGATGGACTGTGCTTCCCAATGTGTGTTGACAGCATCCACCATGTCTGTTTGGTGACAGGATAGAGTAGAGCAGAGTAAAGTAGAGTAGAGTAGAGTAGCAGCAGCAGCACGGTCCTGAGTTCAAACCCCGCCTGACCCAAGGGCCTTTTCTGTGTGGAGTTTGCATGTTCTCCCCGTGTTTGCGTGCTACCAATTCAACTGGAGTGGATCTTTGTGTCCTATGTGTGAGCAAATCTGTCGTAGTATATGCTGGTGAGCAAGTCTGGTGCAAATTGGCTGCCGTGGTATCACTCAGACTGAGTGTTGTGTTTGATAGCTGTCTGTTCCTTGTTCGTTTTGTGTAATTAATTGGCAACCAATTTTGTGTAAAGCGCTTTGAGTCTTGAGAAAAGTGCTAAAAACTAAATAAAATTAAAAAAAAACTAGTAGTAAGTGAAGTAGAGTGGAGCAGAGCAGTATATGATGATAATAAATAAAGGTTATAACAATTAAAAGGTTATGTTTTCATGTAAACATCATGTGCATGATTATGGACGAATGCTAAAATATGTCTCTAAAATCCCCCGCCATGTTGTCACACATAGTATCTCCTTTTCTATTTTTCAGAGGTTGGAATCCTTTCTTTTAAAAACCTAGTCGTGACCGCAATCTATGAGACAATATACTGTATGTGTGAGATATGAATAAACCACTCAAGTATTCGTCCGTATAAAGAAATAGTCAAAAGTTGTACTCAACGCTTACTTCTGTAAAACATGGAAGTAGTATTTCTTTTAGTGGCATGCAGGATATATCAGTAAGTTTTTCTTTATTAGGGATGTCGACCTTATGTATAGCTATGATATTGTTATTCTTTAGTGACATTCTAAAATATAGACAAGAAGAAGTCAGCATTTGATTGGCTGGACTGGAAACGGCCAGGAAAAGGTGAGCATCTGATAGGCTGGACTGGAAACGGCCAGGAAAAGGTCAGCATTGGATTGGCTGGACTGGAAATATGCAGCATATGGTATGGATTTGGTATGGTATCTGTGTTTGCCTGGCTAAAATTGATCAGGAGACCCCCCCATATAGAGAGAAAGGTTCGATCAATACTGTGTGTGTGTGCGTGCGTGCGTGCGTGTGTAACTGGGTTGAAAACAAGGCAAGGTCCTGGTGAATGAATTGTAATTGGTTGTTTGGTTCATACACACACCTCGGCGAGTGGTATCAGCATGAACACACACACACACACACACACACACACACACTCCTGTGTATACAAATGTACAGTTGGCACAGACACACACATAGACACACAGACACTCAAAGACACACACACACACACATACTCAAAGACACACACACACTCACACCAGACCTGGCGTACGTGCTTGCATAACTAGCCAGCTGTCCGCACCAAATTAGGCGTGTGGCTGTTTAATTAAACTGATTATGTTGTGAAGTTTCAAAGACTGTTAATTAGCATAGAACAGGTGAGCTCTGATCACTGCCGCACTCATACACATACACACACACATTTCTCACACTCGCACAAACACACACATTTCAAACACACATACACATTTCTCAGACACGCACAAACACACACATTTCAAACACACACACATTTCTCAGACACGTGCAAACACATACACACACACACACACACACACACACACACACACACACACACACACACACACACACACACACACATTTCAATACACGCACACACATTTCTCACAAACACACACGCACCTGCATGCCCCGTTATGGAAGAGCTGAATGGTTTGCCGGATGTCTTATTTCAGATACACACGTTCCTGTTCTCACAGTAGTTAGAGTAAGTCAGGAAGACAAAACAAATACCAGTTGTGAGTTATGAGTAGGGACAGCTGTGGGGAGACATGGAAACTAGATAAAACGTCCAAAATCCTGAACTGACAGGGACTCTCAATAACCTATATATATATATATAAAGATATGTTTTTTTAAACTTTTTATTTTGGTTTTAGTACCTGATATAGATGGAGATCTGCAGGTTCCAAAATGGCAGTCAGTAAAAGCGATGTATGTATGTAATGTATGCATGCCTGTATGTCTGCCTGTCTGCCTGCCTGCCTGTCTCTCTCTCTCTCTCTCTCTCTCTCTCTCTCTCTCTCTCGCTCTCTCTCTCTCTCTCTCTCTCTCTCTCTCTCTCTCTCTCTCTCTCTCTCTCTCTCTCTCTTTTCTTTCTTTCTTTCTTTCTCTCTTTTCTTTCTTTCTTTCTTTCTTTCTTTCTTTCTCAGGAGGAGATGTGGTGGTAGCAGCATTTTGTAGATTGTGGAGCAGTCTTCTGTGGCTCCACTGGGTCGACCAGGAAGGATGGCGGGAGGCAGGCAGCACCTGCACTGCCAGTGGAGGAGACGGGTTCTCATGGCAACCGATAGCACGTATAGCACAATGGCTGCGTTGTATTTGTGTGCGTGTGTGTGTGTGTGTGTATGTCTGTCTGTCTGTCTGTGTGTGTGTGCGTGCGTGTGTGTGTGTGTGTGTGTGTGTGTGTGTGTGTGTGTGTGTGTGTGTGTGTGTGTGTGTGTGTGTGTGTGTATGTGTGCGCGTGCGTGTGTGTGCGGCCACAAGGAATTCATTGTTACATTCACTCAAAATCAGTTTGTAACGACTTGCAATACAAATGGCCGTGTAAGTTTTGTGGACACAGATTACACATATAACAATGTAAATATATGAAAGCCCATAAGGGACTTTATTCAAATGAAAATGTAAACTTGAAAATGCAAATGCAATTCCACAATAGCATTATCACTTTCCACATTCCTATTATCAGCATTAGCATTATCTATGTCACAATTAAAATTAAAATGCAGTTGTCAAACAATATGAAAATTAAAAGGAAATCGCATTTGCCATTGCATTTTCAAAGACTTCATCTTCAGTACTACGCTGTGCAGTGGACAAAATTCAAATGCAATACGCGAATAAGCGCTAGGAGTCTATTGCAGTTGCATTTTCAAGTCACCACGCACTCTTTGGGACAGAACATGAAAATACAAATGCAATCTGTCAGTCCTCTCATCAAGGCGGGTCTTTCGTTTGGACCTCACTTCCTCCTTCAGTCACTTAGTATAGTGCTAGCTGTAGCTAGCGGAGATTACCACTTTGGCCATTAGACGGCAACCTATTTTGCCATTAACAGAGGTTCGCGACAGAACAGAGAAAGTATGTATTGCAGAGTAGGCCTTAGGTCTACTCCATTTCTGGCACCGACGTGGACGTGTCTCCCGCACCAGCCAAGCCTGTGCCATTGCCGCAGAGATGAACACTCAGTGTGGCTAACTCTTGAAAGACAAATGAGCAACCTCACCTTAATAAAATTGCCCAAAACAAGCGCAATACTACCTATGGCCACATACGTATTTGTGAAAACAAAATTATTAAAACTAGAGGTGTGAACGTTTATGAAAACATTAAAACCTTTTCCAGAACAAATTTGCAGCGTTTATAATGCACCTTCTAATTAAATAGCTTTGTCCAATCTAAAGTGGTACAATCCTGCCTTCATATTATCACCCATATTGTGCTATAAGTTTATTTATTCAGTATGATTTTGATAATTAATATTGTGTAAACACGCACGTGAAAGCTGAAAATAATGCAGTTATGCCCAATCCATTAGCCCACAGCAAGCGTTCCGCTATATGGCTGTCCTGCTTCTCTTCGTTTCAGCACTGTCATTGTGACTAATTAGAGAGAGATTTTAATAAATATACTTCTTTTAATAAATGCAAAAACATAGAACTTGCAGCACTAAAATATGACTAAGGACTTGCGAAATAGCAGCTCCAACAATGAGTTGGTAAAAGGGTAATGAATGAAGCAAGTCACTAAACGAGAAAGTGACGTCCCAACTAAAGACCCGCCTTGATGAGAGGACTGACAGATTGCATTTGAATTTTCATGTTCTGTCCCAAAGAGTGCGTGGTGACTTGAAAATGCAAACGCAATAGACTCCTAGCACTGATTCGCGTATTGCGTTTGAATATTGTCCACTGCACAGCGTAGTACTGAAGAGGAAGTCTTTGAAAATGCAATGGCAAATGCGATTTCCTTTTCATTTTCAAATTGTTTGACAACTGCATTTTAATTTTTATTGTGACATAGATAATGCTTGCACAAATGGAAAATGAGGATACATTTTTAATATTGCATTTTAATTTTCAAGTTTGAATTAACGTTTGAATATTGTCCGCTGTATGGCGGGGTAGGACTTTGAAAATGTAATGTCAAACAGCTTTTGCATTTGAATTTGAATATTGACACAGAATGCCCATTGAAACATTTGAAAATGCAAATGCAAATGGGATTATTGCATTTTCATTTACATTTTGTCTCAAATAACACATAGGAATGTGGAAAGTGATAATGTTGAATTGCATTTGCATTTTCAAGTTTACATTTTCATTTGAATAAAGTCCCTTATGGGCTTCCAGATATATACGTTTTACGTTTTTATTTCACTTACTTCTTTGGTGACTAAGAACCCCAGTGGTGGAGGTGCATGGCTATGGTGCAGTACACAGTGTTCAGCTCTGTGCAGAAGGCTACCCATGATGTTTCCCAGTTTGATAAGGTTATGTACATTACATAATTACATTGTGGCATTACGAT
>JAPMUY010003517.1:15000-22500 GCA_026901105.3 Galaxias olidus
AGAGTGCGTGTGCGGACTGTTCTGTGGTATGCTGTACGGTTTGATTTCTTCCGTGTGGCTGCACTTAATATTCAACGAAGCATAAAGCAAACTCCCATAAGTCATTTTATTTTATGTGGGCAATTGTTAGGCTCTAAACCTCTAAACATCCAGTCTTTGGTTTGCCTTGAGCTATTGAATTTGGAATAGTTCAATAGATGTGCTTTGTAGTTTTGAAGCAGCACATGGCGTCTCCATTGATAATGATTTAATTTTTTATTTTTACAGTTTTATATACAGGTAGGTTACCAAAATTGTTGAATTATCTATGTGGGTTCCATTTAGGGTAAACCATTTTGTAAATGGTTTTGATTGCTATAAAGAGCTATGGACAAAAGCAAACCCTTTTTTTAATCTTTATACTATGTCAGAACCATTGGTGATTCAGAAATAGCTTCTGTATTGCAGCTTTAATATCTTATGAGTCCCTTTTCAACATGGCACTGATTGGATGAGTTTTACACATCCCCTGAATAAGCTTTGTGGAACACTCATGCTGTAGTATATTCAACATTGCATATTTATATATAATTGTATAATTATAATAATTTTAGTAAAAAAAAAATGTGTACACTTTAAACCATGGTTCAATTCACACAATGCTATAGTTGTGCTGTCTCCTATCTGGTTTCAAGTTTTTTATGGTTGCATCGGTCAATCAGAAATCATAGATTTATTGTTTCATTGTGTAATGGATTATTTCGTGACCTGCTCTTCACTCTGACATTGGAACAACAGCTTAGGCTTAAACATCCGTGAGGACGCCAAAATTTCCCGTACAGTTGGCCAATCAGAAATCATAGTTTTATCGTTGCATTGGCCAATCAGAAATCATAGTTTTATGGTTGCATTGGTCAATCAGAAATCATAGTTTTATCATTGCATTGGTCAATCAGAAATCATAGTTTAATGGTTGCATTGGTCAATCAGAAATCATAGTTTAATGGTTGCATTGGTCAATCAGAAATCATAGTTTAATGGTTGCATTGGTCAATCAGATATCATAGTTTTATTGTTGCATTGGTCAATCAGAAATCATAGTTTTATTGTTGCATTGGTCAATCAGAAATCATAGTTTAATGGTTGCATTGGTCAATCAGAAATCATAGTTTAATGGTTGCATTGGTCAATCAGAAATCATAGTTTTATTGTTGCATTGGTCAATCAGAAATCATAGTTTTATTGTTGCATTGGTCAATCAGATATCATAGTTTTATTGTTGCATTGGTCAATCAGATATCATAGTTTTATCGTTGCATTGGTCAATCAGAAATCATAGTTTTATGGTTGCATTGGTCAATCAGAAATCATAGTTTTATCATTGCATTGGTCAATCAGAAATCATAGTTTTATCGTTGCATTGGTCAATCAGAAATCATAGTTTTATCATTGCACTGGTCAATCAGAAATTATAGTTTTATCATTGCATTGGTCAATCAGAAATCAAGATTCTACAAACAACATTGTATCAAAAGTAACGTGTGTGGGCGACATGGAATCCTGAGAAACCGAGATTGCCTGAGGAGACAAAAAACAAAACAACAAGAACAACAACATAGAGCTAGTACCAATAGATCTTAGATCTAGAACCAGACAGAGTAGAAAATGAGATGCTCTTAAAACTGGAGTTGGTCCACGGCGGCTACAGTTCACTGGAGTACAGCCGGAGAACTTCATGTGATTTTATAACCGACCACGGTTCAACACACGTCGAGTTCAGACAAAAAAAAAAAGGCAACTCCCACGCAAAACTCCTACGCACGCACGCGAGTCGAGTGTTGCGAGTCTAAAAACATCTCGAAAGAACCATTTCAAACCAAAAAAATAACTTTTTTATAGTCTTCTTCGTTTTCTTCTTCTTTTTTTTTGCCACTCGAAGGCAAAGCGCATGACCATGGCCACCGACACGTTGTTCCCCTGGCTTTTGTCTCGTCTCGGTTTGAGTCGGTGTTTTCAGAAGCCGCAGCGTCCTTGCTGAGGAAAATGCTTTGTAAGCTTCTTTTTTTTCACACCCAGAGAAAAGCTGTCATTAAAGGGGAGAGAGAGAGAGAGAGATACTCAAACATGGTGGTGGCTTACCAACGAGTGTCAGATAGGCTGTTTGGATTGACACCTAACTGTCAACTCCATCTAAATTAGACGAAATGCCCCCCCCCCCCCCCCCCCTTTCTGTTCTCCTTTTTGACCCCACCTCATCCTTTTACTCGTGGCTTCTGTAAGCCTCGACGACTTACTTTGAGTCAGCATTATGTGAAAAACATCCTCTAAGTCATTTCCAGTGCATATATTCACGAGTGACTTAACGTACTGACCGAGGGCGTGTCTGAAGTAGTGGAGGTTTGCTGGTGGATGATAATTATAATGATAATAATAAAAATACAAATTATAAGTTCATTTAGTAGATCATGCGTAATCTAAGTCTCTATCACTATGTACTGCCTTCGTTTTACTCAACACCCCTTAAAAACACACACACACACACACACATGCACACACACACAATCTCTCTCGCATGCACGCACACTCACACAAAGACATTCACACGCAGGTTCTCTCTCTCTCACACACACACACACACACACACAATTATACAACAACAATGTTTGGTCTGAACAGAGGAAGTGAGAAGAGTAGAGAAAAAGAGAGAGGGAGGGCGAAAGAGAGAGTGAACGAGAGGGCGAAAGTTGCAAAAACAGAAATAGAGAAGATAAAGAAAAGGAGGAAAGTGAAAGAGAGAAAAAGTTGAAAGTGAAAAATAATCAAAGAAATCAGAAATTGTATTTGCATTATCCTTTTGTGAACTGCTTTGGCAATATTGTATTTGTTTGTACTGTCATGCTAATAAAGCATTGAAATTGACAATGTAATTGAATTGAGAGTGGATGAAAAGAGGGATGCAAAATAGAGCGAGAGAGTTAATAAAAAAACGGGTGCAAACAAACAGAAGGAGGTCAAACACTCTCGTTCTCCCTCTCTCTCTCTCTCTCTCTCTCCCTCTCTCTCTCTCTCTCTCTCTCTCTCTCTTTCTCTCTCTCTCTCTCGTCCTGTCAGTCCACTTTTCTTCCACTAATCAAATATTGGTCCCTCTATCTCTTTCAGGACCGGGACCACAGCGACACAGAGCGACCACGGCCAGCCTGATGGAAAATAAAAGAGGAAACGTTTGAGCTCGCGCTCTTCCTCCTCGTCCTCTTCCTCCGTCTCCCCCCGTTTTGCTTTCGCCCGGCCCACGCTTTCTCAAACTGTCAAACACTCCGTCCGAAAACGTTCGGCGAGCCTCCCCTTCCTCCCCCTCTCCTCTTCCTCTTCCTCTTCTCGTCCTTCGCGCCGCACCGACCGCTCCGCCTGCCCCTCGACAGCGCCCACGGACAGAGACCGACCGGCCCATTCTCCTCTCCCCTAATCTCTCCTCCTTCCCCCCCTTCCACCACCCCCCCCCCCCCCCCACACACACACACACACACCTCCGTCATGGCGTCCAAGCTGAATCCCAACGTGCTGTACGTGAGCGAGCCCGGCGACCCGCTGGCGTCGGGGGACCCGGGGGGGCTCAGCCCGTCCGGAGAAGGCGGGGAGGAGTCGTCCGACAGCGACGGGGAGCAGGAGGAGACCTGCCATAAGCTCATCCGGAAAGTCTCCACCTCAGGCCAGATACGCGCCAAGGTAGGACCCCCGGACCTGGTGTGTGTGCAGTGTGCTTGTAGTGTGCAGTGTGCAGCGTGTGTGTGTGTGGTGTGCAGTGTGCAGTGTGTGCATTGTTTGTGTGTTTGTGTGTGCATTGTTTTTTCTTTTTTTCAAACTAAGTCCACTCAGCATTGGCAACGATGAGCTAATTAGCGAGAGAGAGAGAGAGAGAGAGAGAGAGAGAGAGAGAGAGAGAGCATTCAGTGGAGGAACAAGCGCTGACGGAATCTGTTAATCTACTCGCCACGCGGTCCCACCCACTTCCCGTTGGCGATGACCCACTTCCTGTTAGCGATGACCCACTTCCTCCTGCTAGTGATGACTGCTACTCGATTCGCTGATGTCCTCGTTCTTCATGGAGTCCAGGGGTTTTCCCTGTACAGTGCTCAGCGTCACTTTAGCACCGGAAGGAGGAATTCTTCCCCATCGCTCGACCAACGTCTCGACAGGTCCGAAGCGATGACACTGGAAAAAAACAAAACAAACAAGTGTGGCCTGTTAGCCGACTTCCTGTTCGATGGCAGAACACTTCCTGTCTCTGACCGTACGTCTCTTCCTTTCGTTGATTTCTCCGACGATGAATTGAGCCCGTCAACATAGGTCCAGAGCGTGTTTCAAAGCCACGCTGAGGTGTATCGAGACAGAGCATAACACATTCCTGTACAGCCATCGCCAATTTCCGCTGACCATTTCCCCCATTCCGTTCCATTATAAGATAGTTTTCCCATTCCTTTGCACCATAAGATAGTTTTCCCATTCCTTTGCACCATAAGATAGTTTTCCCATTCCTTTCCCAAGACCACGTTCACATTCCTTTATACCATAAGGCAGTTTTCCCAAAATATGGGATGCAGTAATTTTTGATTGAACCTTTGTTTAATCAATATCATTGAGATTAAAAAAAAATTTTTTGCAAGGGTGTCAACGAATAATTGCACTTAATACAGCGCTTTTCTAGACACGCAAAGCCCTTTACACTGTATGGGTAGACTCACGGTTTAGTCGCTAATGTGTAGCACACACCTGAGTGATGCCACGGCAGCCATTTTGCGCCAGACTCGCTCACTGCACATTGATTACTGGACCAACCGAAGAGCCACAAGGGTCAGGATGTGGGATGAATTAGCCAATTTGGAGCTGAAAGGATGATTAGGTTGCCATGGTAAATAAACAGCTGGAATGGGGTTAACACCCCCCTACTCTTTTCGAGAAGCACCATGGGATGTGTGACCATTCTGACCACAGAGAGAGACAGGACACCTGTTTAACGTCCCATTTGAAAGACACACTCTTGTGTGTACAGGACAGTGGTCCTGTAACTGTCCGGAGGCATCGGGCTGCCATAGACCCCAGAGGATAGAGTGACCCCTACTGGTCAACCAACACTACCAGCAGCATCTGAGCTCCCATTGACTGACCGTGACCAACCCTGCTTAGCGTCTTAGCTTCAGCGGTCAAGCCAGAGGTAGAGAGGTAGAGAGGTAGAGAGGTAGAGAGAGAGAGAGAGAGAGAGAGAGCGCGCGAGAGAGAGAGAGAGAGAGAGAGAGAGAGAGAGAGAGGGACAGAAGAGGAATGCATGGTGCTGGTGTGGCTGGCTATACATTCTCTTACTTCCAGAATGATGTGGAACAGGAGTGGGAGGTGTCTAGTGATGGAAGAGTTTGATAGACTGTTTTCAGGACCACTCAGGGACACGTGATCCCTTTTCCTGCCAGTGGATCGATCCCTGCAGTAAGTCGTCTGGGTCCTCCTCAGAAATTGATGAGCTAATAGCAATGAATGACAGGCTAGGGGGGGAGGAAGGGGGGTGAAGTCATCAATAATCTCACAGAAGAATGCAATCTTTTTTTTTCGATGTTCAAATGTGTCTGTGTGCGCTTTGATCTCAGCTGAGTCATTGTTGACTTCTTTAACGAGTCTGGGAGATATTTTTAATAAGGGGTTGACTACCTGGCATACATGTCATAACTTAGGTTTGGTTTCATAACGTCAATATATTGACAGTCGCTACCTCATTTTGCAGGTGGATCGTGACTGTGTGTGTGTGTGTGTGTGTGTGTGTGTGTGTGTGTGTGTGTGTGTGTGTGTGTATGTGTGTGTGTACTTATGGGTTGTAATGTATGATGGATATTGATCTCCAAGCCTAGATCAAACACGGGTCAATACGAGACGAACCTGTCAACCCTCGTTGTCATGGCGACACCCTTGCCGTAAGTGCGTCGTTTCACTCCTGTAGGCAGCTGGCGTTGGATATCCTTGACTCATTGATTGGCTGATCTGATATAGCATTACATCCCGTAGGGCCGTATTTGGATGTGTAGCCACTTGTTGCGGGGCTTAGGACCCATGGAGGCCAAAGAGCTGTCACGTGGAAATCCAATCACAACCGATTGTTTTCCAATTGCTTCCTGATAGAATGTTCAATAGCTAATGTTGCTCGGCAACGACTAAATGATTGGCTAATATTGCCTGGCTACAAAAAGACTTCCTAGAAGGGAACGGATACGTTTCAGGAAGTGAAAAAGGATATATCCTTTTATGTAGCAACTTCTTTAATATGTGGTTTTACAAGAGCAAAAAAAAAAGGTTTGTTCACTGACAAACAATGGTTAAAAAATGTTTGAAATGGGACGCATGCAAACAACTGTAAGTCAAAACTCTTCTTTTGTATGCGTCTAAATTTAACCTTTCACACCACGTCATAACGACTCCTTTCCCTGACTTTTAAACTGATGCTTAAATTTAGACTAGTTGAGTAGTCTAAAATTAGAAAAACACTTAAGTCATTTTTTTTTTTTTCACCAAAAACGCTAAACCACGAAGAAAAAACTTTTAATTAAATATAGAAAATCCCTTTAATGTATAATGCCAATGAACTGCAATACATAAACCAACAGCATATTCCAATCCGTGGCTGTCAACGTTGAATGAGTTGAGTTAGCGTGATCATTGCGTCTGCGGGTTGGGGCGGTAAACGACGGGTGTGCAGTTTGGCTAGCGCTAGCAGCCTTAACTTTATTTGCAGGCTAACGTCAGCTCCACATGACTATATGCTAAATGTGCTTACGAATTTCTCCGGTCTAGTGACCGCAAGTAGACTATACACGCAAGTTAGTTCTGACACAGCCCACAATACAACCTTATTTCTTCATTCATATTAGCTAGACGATCAAAACACTGCCAAACTACTCTGGTGATGTCATCTTTTTTCGTCCCACTTTCCTCCTCACTGGTTTAACTTGCAATGTGTTTAGTTTTCTCCCTCTTATTATTTTTGCCCAGCATTCTTAACATTAGTAACGGATGTCCGTTTTTGAAATAGCATTTGACTAGGAAGATACACATTTCAGTGCAAATTATGTCAATATGCAATTTTAAATGAATACATAAATATAAAATGTCGACTGACTAGTATTTCTGGTGCCGACTAGCAAGGGTAGCAACGTTTAACCGACTAGTCGACTAGTAGCGCACATCCCTAGTCTCGCTTTACCCTCGGCTTGTCCTGCTATTCTCCTTTGTACCTGTAGGGGGCCTGGAGGCCGAGGAGCCTGAACCTTAGACGAAGACCAGACCAGTTGCCTTAGGTTTTTATGTCAAATCTATGTTCGGCACTGAAGTCTGTCTGGTCTTTCCTTTGTGTAACAGGCACCACACTACAACACTCAAAAGAATACGCGTCAGCCGAACGCAGAGGAGTCCGCAGTGCCCTTATCGGATATTTCGTTCTGTTTTGCAATGTCAGGAAATACATTTGTGTTACAAATGCAAGTGTTG
>JAPMUY010003517.1:42500-50000 GCA_026901105.3 Galaxias olidus
GGCGTTACAGTGAGAGAGAGAGGGAGGTTGCGTAAAAAAAAAGGAAGAAAGGAGGGGAGAAAAAGGAAAAGAAAGAAACAAACAAAATCACAGAGCAGAATAAAAGAAGAAACTCAACTCCTTTGGAACAGGGGTTTCCACTATCTCCCTGGGAGCCTTACCAGTGCCCCCCACCCACTATACTAGGAGTGAGGTCATCAGCGCGCGCCGGGCAGGGCCATGGCCCCCGTTTGTCCTTCCACCCTGTGCTGCATGGCCCCTCTGTGGTTCTACTGCGAGGGGGGAGGAGGAGGAGGAGGAGGAGGAGGAGGAGGAGGAAGAGGGGGGCAGGGGGACGATAGCCAGCTCAGCCAGGGGGACGAGCTGGATACTAGCTTCTCCTCCGACAGGTCTAACGGCACGCAGGTACACAGCGCCGCGGGGTGTGTGTGTGGGGGTGTGTGTGTCTGTTTGTGGGGGGTTGTTTGTGGGTGCGTGGGTGTGTGGGTGTGTGCAGGGCTGTGTTTGGGGGGGTATTTGTGGGTGCGTGTGTGTGTGTGTCGGCATGGGGGGTGTGACGGGCATGTTAGGGGTCTGTGTGTGCAGACCATGGTCAAAGAGTAAAAACTCTTCTTTCAAGTGTTTACTGAAAGTTAGGTGTGGCGTGTTAGGTGTGTGTGTGTTGAGTTTGTTTCATGTGTGCGTGCTGAGTGCGTGTGTTGAATTGGAGTTGTGTGAGTGGGTGTGTTGTGTTTTGCGGGTGTTTGTGTACCTATGTGTGTAGAGTGGGCTGTGTGTGTGTGTGTGTGTGTGTGTGTGTGTGTGTGTGTGTGTGTGTGTGCTGCGTGCACATAAGATAACCATTGATCACCATTCATCTGCATTCACTCTGAAAGACCCCCCCCCCCCGACAGATGTCTGAAAGTTGATCTGCAAATTTTAACCACACCTCTGTCCTCTTTGACCTTTCAGCACATAAACCCTGTGCTCTTTGACCTTTCAGCGCATAAACCCTGTGCTATTTGACCTTTCAGCGCATAAACCCTGTGCTCTTTGACCTTTCAGCGCATAAACCCTGTGCTCTTTGACCTTTCAGCGCATAAACCCTGTGCTTTTTGACCTTTCAGCGCAGAAACCCTGTGCTCTTTGATCTTTCAGCACATAAACCTTGTGCTCTTTGACCTTTCAGCACATAAACCCTGTGCTCTTTGACCTTTCAGCACATAAATCCTGGCCTCTTTGACCTTTGAGCACATAAACCCTGTGCTCTTTGACCCTTGAGCACTATAACCTCTATCCTCTTTGACCTTTGAGCACAATAACCTCTATCCTCTGACCTTGGAGCACATAACCTCTGTCCTCTTTGACCTTTGAGCACATAAACCCTGTTCTCTTCGCACACCAAATCGCAACTTGTTAATCAGAACGATTTCATTAGAATTAAAATATTATATAACGAAGTAGCCGACTTGACTTGAAAGACTTCAGACCCACATGCAGCGCTCCCACCCCGGCGACGGCGTAATGCGGCGTTCACAGTTTCAAATCCAGCAGAGACCCACCAAGTGCAGCGCTCGGGAGAAAATAGTGTTTTCCACCAAGACCCCCGTCAGTGTTTTGTCAAGAGCTGGAGGCGGTACGTCATTTGACTGAGGCAACCGCTTTGTAAATCTACATGCAGGAGTGTGTCTGTCTGTGCGTGTGTGTGTGCGTGTGTGTGTGTGTGTGTGTGTGTGTGTGTGTGTGTGTGTGTGTGTCTGCGTTTAGCAGCGTTACTCATTAGGAGTAATTGGTGTGATGTAATTAGTGCCGCTTTAATGAAAACACTTATCTAAGTGACAAGATTCCTCTCCATCGGGACGGAGGAGTGGAGCGACGGATGGGGGAGAGAGGGGGGGGGGAGGGATGGAGAGAGAGAGAGGGAGTGAGAGATGGAGTTTTAGAGAGAGAAAGAGAGAGAGAGAGTGGGAGGGAGGGAGAGAGGGAGGGATAGAGAGAGAGGGTGAGAGATGGAGAGAGAGAGAGAGAGAGAGAGAGAGAAAGAGGAAAGAGAAATGTACAATCAAATATTCCTCTGTTAGCCTTTATGAAACAACAGTGTGAGCTGAAAGAAAATCACAAACTAAAAAATGATCGTCTAACATTAGAACAATCGGTTGAATTCTTGTGTCGGCACGGCAAAACAGCAAAGTCACCATGTTGTGATGGCGTTTCAGTTTTTTGAATGCCACTTTCTTTTTAAAGCACAGCCCCGCTGGTGTCTCCCTGTGTGTCGTCTCTGACTCCTCTCTCTGCTTCCTCTCCTCTCTGGATCTGACAACGAGCTGATGATGGGATGAGCCTCAGGGGGAAGACATAGTCCATAGTCCACACACACACACACACACACACACACACACACACACACACACACACTTCCAAACACACACACACACACACACACTTCCAAACACACACACAGTCACCGTACGAGCCACCCCGTTCAATGGGGACGGCAGACCGCCAGTGGAGGAGAGTGCAGGGCGCTGATAGCTGCAGACAGACAGGCGGTGCACATTGATCCTAGCAGAGGGGAGTGGGGGGGCGGAGTGGAGGGTTGAGGGGAGAGGGGCTCCTTTCTCTGTAGGGTCCGAGTCGATGGCACGCCTGTTTTGTGGGGTGCCGCTGACTGTAGGTAGTGTTGTTGTTGTTTCAGAACATTAGTTATGCAGCTTGGAGAATGTTTCTCTATGGAGCTGTTTATTTATGGATCTAAGTATAGTGCAAAATAAACATTTAAATAAAAAGCCACGCTGGTCATGATCAACTGTCTATCTGAATCAAATAGGATTACTATAAAGTACTATAAAGTGGGAGTCTTCAAAACGTTTTTTTGGGAACGTGAAGGATTGGGAATGTGAGGGACTGGGAACATGAGGGGACTGGGAACGTGAGGGGATTGGGAACGTGAGGGGACTGGGAACGTGAGGGGACTGGGAACGTGAGGGGACTGGGAACGTGAGGGGACTGGGAACGTGAGGGACTGGGAACGTGAGGGGACTGGGAACGTGAGGGGACTGGGAACGTGAGGGGACTGGGAACGTGAGGGGACTGGGAACGTGAGGGGACTGGGAACGTGAGGGACTGGGAACGTGAGGGGACTGGGAACGTGAGGGGACTGGGAACGTGAGGGGACTGGGAACGTGAGGGGACTGGGAATGTGAGGGACTGGGAACATGAAGGGACTGGGAACGTGAGGGGACTGGGAACGTGAGGGGACTGGGAATGTGAGGGGACTGGGAACGTGAGGGGACTGGGAACGTTTCATGTTCTGAGAGATGGGAGCTTATTCTTAACTGAAGAGGTGTAGACCGTGGAGTTTGCTGAAGGAGCGCCAGCGCTTTTCTTTGCTTCCTTTGGTTTCTCCCTCTTTCAGAGTGTTTGAGCTCGCTATTGACCGTGCAATTAAGACTGAAGTGGTTTCAGCTCGCCAGGAAAGGGGAGCCAGTGTGCCGACCTTGGCTCCGCTAGGCTGAGGAAAAGTGTGGAAACGGCGTAGCGTCTAAGAGAAATAGATAACGTTTAAAAAAATGTGGAGATTGCGTTTGGATAAATATTTTACTTGGAAACTGTAGGCCTTAAGGGTGGCGAATGGGATTTTGCCGTGGAATCTCACACACACACACACACACACACACACACGCAGAGGTGCCATCACCAGTGTAAAAATAGTATTGCCAAACTTTCTCGCCAATCACCATAATATGGTGTATGCGTTAGATAAAGAACTCATAAAGCTACCTATTTTGTACAGTGCTGTTATTGTATGTTTAAATGTGAAACATTTGTGAATAACTAACAATGAATTAATGTAATTATTAATAATATCACTGGGCGGTGGCCAAGAAGCATGAACCCCCATTAAAGGTGCAGTATGTAAGTTTGAATTTCTAGCAATAGATTACATTTTTAACGTTTTTTTACGTTTATTACATACCTCCTGGAGGATATCATTAAACCAAACGCTCAGAGAGAAGGTGCGCTATATATGAGCGCCCTGGGACCTGTATTCAGCTTTTAAAAAATCTAGGGACGCCCGACTATCCCGAACCAATCAGGAGAGTTTTTGCAAGGAGTAAGGGCTACCTGCCTGTCAATCACCTCGCGTGCCCACTCCTAGGTAAAATTCCTGCTTACAGCTTCACCCTCCAAACAAGCTTGTTGTTACAATTCGCGTCGCAGATAAAAGTACCAGCAGTGTGAACTATTTCTGTAGTTGCAAGGCGGCTGAAGTCGTTGCATATCGTCGCAAAAGAGTTGGCTTGTCAAATCGCCAAGTGCAGTTTTAGAACGTTAGGAAGTATTGCGTCAGACTTATGCTTTATTCGTTTACATGCATATTGGATATACTCGGCAACGTATAGTAGCTATGGTGCCAATCGCAGCCAAATAAAAACGATTGTCATGCAATAGCTCATACTAATCGGGGAATCAAATTATGAAATAGTTTTCGTTAACGTTAGCTAACTGTATGTCGTTACTATGGAAACGGTAATTTGTGTCCAGAATCAGACATCGCTTTATGCCTTGTTGGTGAGAACCAAAAATATGATTAATGAAACACTGCCTTGCTCAGGCTCATGAAGTCAAGTCAGAGCGTGCACGGGCATGTGTGGGGTGGGCCATTGAGAGGGATAGGAGGGACCAAAGACTCAGGAGGTTGGCCTTTTTGAGTGTTGTGATTAAAATTCTTGCCATTTTTTCCCCAATTCTCTAGAACTACATACTGCACCTTTATTCACCTTTATTCACCTGCACCTTTATTCAGAAATGTGAAACATTTCTGAATAACTAAGAATGTATGAATGTAATTATGAATAAGATCACTGGGCGGTGGCCAAGAAGCATGAACCCCCATTAAGACAATTATAATATCTGTCTGTATACATCATGAATTAAGTCTCATCAACAGCTGACAGCTACAGTCATGTACTTGTCTAAACACATACAAACTCCATTTATGTACAAATCTATTAATAACAATGTTGAAATTCATCAAAATGCATGTTCAAGGCCATAGCCAGGATTTTGGAAATACTGAGGTCATCTGGTCATGAGTCCTTGTTAGAAAATTTCAGTAAGACTATAGTATAAATCAATGCATTTGAGTAACACATCACTAAGGAAATCATGTCAGACTTTGTCAGTCACATTAATTCTACTAGTCTAATTTTCATTTAACACAAGATAAGTCACAAATATGGCCAATATTGAAATTACTCTTCTGTTCAGTTTCTCATTGCATTGAAATCCCTTTCACCGGTTACCAATTAAGCAGAGTATCTTTCAGGTTTGGCTATCTTTCAGGGCTGGCCTTATAAGTTCAAAAGTTAAAAGTATATATAAGTTTATAAGTTATAAGTTATAAGCCTTATAAGTTCAAAAACTCATTACTATAGTCTATTCCTTCACTAGATTATTTGTTTTCCCTATCTCTTGCCATCTTCTCTTGTCTCTCTCTTCTTAGAAGAACCTGCTCTCTCACTCTCTTCTCTTCTTTATACATTTAAAATTTTAAATAAATCCTTTTCAGTTACATATATGGAGATTGTATAATTTAGAAACGTGTCATCATCAACATCGGACACAAAAGCAGCATTTTCATTCATTAATAAATAGCATGATTAATGTTTATGGAAAACTGGTGTTTCCAATAGTTGATCCACCCTGTAAAGGCAGCAAATCCTAAATTTACATAGGCCTACATTTGAAATGCATTTATTATTATATTTGAGCAAGAGTTATAATATATTTTAAAGAGCAGGTACTGCCAAAGAGGAAACACTGTCACAAATACCTGCTCTGTCTCTATTCGTCCTCTCACTCGCCTTCTCCTTCTCTTTTTGTCTCCTGTCTTGCAACCGCTATCCCAGTGAAGACAGTAAACACTGGTGTTGGCTAGCCTACTGAGTTAGCCTTCTAACTTATATTTTCTCTCGCCAAAATGTAACCTAACTTCAGAGCAAAATTTAGCCCGCTTGCCGACAAGCTAGTCTAACAAGCCTGATGCCAATGTATTCCTCCGGTTGTGTAGTTTTATGTGATGACAATAGTATAGTTGCGCTAGCTTAAGTGAGCCCGCCAGAACTCGCGCGTAACAGCGAAAATTGTATGGAGAGTACAGAAAAAACTACTTGAAAATATATCGAGGACATGACCTCGGTGTCACGGCTCTACATTATTGACAAGTGCTTTACAATTTGATGGATGTGATTATTCACGAGTTTGTATTACATTCAACAACCTTTAGCTTTAATGTATTAGGCCTACTGTTATGTTTCCTAAGCAACCTCTTATAAAATACAGCGTAAAAAAAAATTCACTGTAAATGTAAAGATTTGTTTTACAGTCAGTGTAGAATAATAACATGAGAAGTCTAGTTTGAGCATCGGTGACGACCGTCACGTTTCGAGCTGTTTCCCGCTGTCTCTGGTTGTAGCGGCCTGGCTGGAGACTAGAGGAAGAATGCAACTATTGAAACAAAGTGCACGCGCACCACAGCCGCATCGTGTCCATTGATAAAGTCTGAATGTGTTCATATATCCCAGCAGATGCAATCAGATTATTTATTAGATAAAATTAGATTTTTGTTGAAGGTTGCTGAGGTCTTCTACGTGAAATAAACGCTGTATGGTCTGTGAAAAAGTAGTATTGCCAGGCAATGCTTGTTTGAGAAGTAGTATTGCCATGGCAATACTGGCAATACTGATGGCGGCGGCCATGCACACACGGAGACACACACACATACACACACTCACGCACCACGCAAACACGGAGACACAAACGAAGACACACGCACACCACGGAGACACACACACCACACACATGGAGACACACACACACAACACAGAGACTCGGAGACACACACACACCACACACATGGAGACACATGCACCAGACACACGGAGACACACACACACCATGGAGACACACACACCATACACACAGAGACACACACACACACCACGGAGACACACACACACACACACACACCACACACAGAGACACACACACACACGGAGATACACACACAAAACGGAGACACACACACACACACCACACACACAGAGACACACACACCACGGAGACACACACACAACACACACACCATGCACACAGACATTAGCGGCCAAACACGGGCGTCGCTACATAGGGGCGTGTGACCTAAGTGGCAGCTCCCAATACGACGCGTGCTTGGTTAGCGAAGCCTGCGATTGCCTGCTGAAGTGTGTGTGGAGCTGTCATTTGAGCAGCTGTTAACAATGTGGAAGGCTCGTGTCTCTGTCGCACGCACACACACTCTCATGGGCGTTAACACACACTCACACACACACAGGCAATAACGCTCACTCACACAGGCGTTAACACACACACACACACACACACATACTGGGGAGTTAACACACTGACTCACACAAACACACAATCACACACACACACACACACACACACAGGCGTTAACAAACACTCTCTCAAACACAC
>JAPMUY010003517.1:55000-60000 GCA_026901105.3 Galaxias olidus
GCTACGGGGCCCTAGTGGTCACATGCTTTAAGCACCAAGGGGCCTCATATTGTAAGGGCTACGGGGCCCTAGTGGTCACATGCTTTAAGCACCAAGGGGTCTCATATTGTAAGGGCTACGGGGCCCTAGTGGTCACATGCTTTAAGCACCAAGGGGCCTCATATTGTAAGGGCTACGGGGCCCTAGTGGACACATGCTTTAAGCACGGATGGGCTCGTGGACCCTTACACTCAAGGGGCTACGGGGCCCTATTTGTCAGCTCACTCTTTAATCATTGGGCCTGGGGGGCATCATATTGTAAGTGCTGAGGGGGAGCTAGTGGTCAGCTCGTGCTGTGTGCACGGAGGGTTCTGGTGCTCTGGTGTTCCATCTTCCTTTGGAAATCTTGGGACATGCAACACGCGCAGCCTGAGGCTTCCAGGCCCCCTGACTGTCAGAGGCCCCGGGGCACTGGCCCAACTGGCCCGGGCCATAATCCAGCCTTGTGTGTGAGTGTGTGTGTGCGTGTGTGTGTCTGTGAATAACCCCTCTCTCTACAATGCCAAGGACAGAGGACTCAAGTGTAATACCCTTCTGTGCGTGTGTGTGTGTGTGTGTGTGTGTGTGTGTGTGTGTGTGTGTGTGTGTGTGTGTGTGTGTGTGTGTGTGTGTGTGTGTTCTAGTGTGTGTTTAATCCCCTGCTCTCTGCCAAAGTCTCCAAATAGGGTGACACATCTCTTTCTCGGAGCGCGTGTGTGTGTGTGTGTGTGTGTGTTGTGTGTGTTCCGCGTGTTTGTTTTGATACACCCCCTCTCAACACACACACACACCACACACTCTCACACACACACACACACACACACACACACTCAGAGAACGAGATGTGCCCTGTTTGGACATGTCAGTGGAGCGTTGGAGGCGGGTCGCTGTCCTAAGTCCAACGCCTTTTCCTTGACCTTTGCCCTCAGTCCCTGATCTTTGACGAGGTGGACCTATCAGACGCCAGCGTGGCCGAGACCAGCACCAAGAACGTCAACAACAGCTTCACGGTAACCACGGCAACCGTTGCCGCGCCAAAAGCCGCAGAGCTGTGACTTGTTGTTGTTGCTGTTGATCTAGACACACAGTTTAGTAGAGATCCTGTTTGTGCCCTTCCCTTTGTTGTTGTTTACATATTTCTCTGCTGTGCTCTTTTGTCAAATTTCAAATGAAAACGTTGCTCTTCTTCTGTTTATTTTATCTTTCAATTCATTCCCTTGTTCATTTTAACTCATGTCCTTCCTGTAAATCCTCCCTCTTTTCTCTCCTTCTTTTGTCTCCTCCTTTCCCTCCTCCTACATCCTCCATCCCTTCTTCTCCTTGATGGGCTCTGTGTTCTTTTTGTCTCTCTGCTTGGCACTGACCTCCGTTCATCCCTCTTTCCCCAAATCCTTTCGTCTCTCCCCCGCTTTCTCCTCCTTTTTTCTACCTCTTTCAATCTCGCTACCCCCTCTCTCTTTCCTCTCTCTCTTTCTCTCTCTCTCTCTCTCCCTCCCTCTCTCCGTCTCCTAGGTGATCACTCCGTTTCGTAAGCTCATGCTGTGCGCTGAGAGCAGGAAGGAGATGGAGGACTGGATCGGAGCGCTCAAGTCCGTGCAGAAGTGGGAGACCTACGAGGTAGGGACTCGTCCTCTCTCGTCCTCTCTCCCTCTCATCCCTTCTTCTTCTCGCTCGGCTGAGACCATCTCTGCCTCTGTCTGTCCTTTTGTTCCTCTCTTTTCCTCTGACCTCCCCCCGTCATCTTTTCTTCCCTCCTTCATGGAGGGAGAATGGCAGTTGCTTCCTAATACATCCTGTTTGTTTGTGTGTTTACTTATTTGTCTGTCTGTATTTGTCTGTCTATCTGTCTTACACTCTGTCTGTCTGTCTGTCTGTCTGTCTGTTTTGTATCTCTTCGTCTGCCTGTCTATATGTTTCTTTATTTGTTTGTTTGTTTGTTTGTTTGTGTGTGTGTCCCTCCGTCTCCAGGCCAGTCAGTTTAACATGGAGCACTTCTCTGGGATGCACAACTGGTACGCCTGCTCCCACGCCCGGCCCACCTTCTGTAACGTGTGCAGAGAGGCGCTGTCCGGGGTCACCTCTCACGGCCTGTCCTGTGAAGGTACACACACACACACACACACACACACACACACTCACACACATACACACACACTAATACATACACACTTCACACACTCACACTCACACACATACATACTTACCCTCTCTCCCTCACTCAGAGAGAAACAGGTGTGCTTTCTTAACTAGTTTTTTCTCTCTTTCCCTCCCACTCTTTTCATCTCTCTCTATGTTTTTTTATCTCTCTCCCTCTCTCCCCCCCCCCCCCCCCCCCGGCCCCCTCTCTCTCTCTCTCTCTCTCTCTCCCCCCCCTCTCTCTCTCTCTCTCTCTCTCTCTCTCTCTCTCTCTCTCTCTCTCTCTCTCTCTCTCTCTCCTCAGTGTGTAAGTTCAAGGCTCATAAGCGCTGCGCCGTGCGCTCCACCAACAACTGCAAGTGGACCACGCTGGCCTCCATAGGAAATGACATCATGGAGGACGAGGACGGGGTGAGTCACGAGTGGAGAACGTTTCGTTTGGAAGTAGAAGAAGAAGAAGGAAAATGAGAAACCCATAGAGATAGAACACTAGAGGAAACGTGAGATGCAATAGTGCTCTCCTGGAATGTCCAAATATGGCAGCCATCTTACCTGGGTGTTGATCGAAGCCGGTTATAATAGAAGTAAATTGCAAAAGAGGCGGGATCTTGCAATGAAAGCAATATTTAAGCATAAATGAACAGCACATAATATGTTTTGATTATTGTAGCACCTATAGGACCTTTGTCGCTGTCAAAAGTGACATACTTTTACTGCAATGTTCTTTACAGCATGGCCGCCGCCTTCAGTATTGCCGTGGCAATACTACTTCTCAAACAAGTATTGCCTGGCAACACTACTTTTTCGCAGACCATATAGCGTTTATTTCATGTAGAAGCCCTCAGCAACCTGTAATAAAATCCTGATTTTACGTAGTGAATAATCCGATTGCATCTGCTGCGATATATGAACACATTCAAACTTTAACAATGGACACGATACCGCGTTGCATCGTTCCATTAGTCTCCAGCCAGGCCGCTATACGACCAAAGACAGCGGGAAACAGCTCGAGTGAGATAAAGAGACGTGACGGTCGTAACCGATGCGCTAGCTAGACTTCACATGCTGTTTATTGTACACTGTAAAAAAATCTTTCAATTTACAGTGCTATTTCTACAATGTATTTAATAATATGTTGCTTAGGAAACATAACAGTAATAGGCCTACATCAAAGCTAAAGCCAGGTTGTTGAATAATCTATATACCTATGTAATACAAACATACAAACTGAATAATACATTCCTTCAAGTATGGATTAAGGAAAGATACCGAAAGAACTGTATTTCAATTGTATGTTTGTTTTGAAAATATTCTCGATAAACATCTGAGTGAGGCAAGGACGCACGTAGGTCTTGAATTTTCTATCTAATTTTCCGTGACCGCGGTCCGTGTCCTTTTCAGGAGTGACGCACAAATTGGGGCAAGTTCTTTAAATTGTGTTGGAAGAAGCACATTATAAGATCCATGTAATCCAATTGTATGTTGCCTATGTCGCGTCCCGCAGTTCTGAGAGACGACAGGACTAAAGGTATAAGCAAAAGCAAGCTTTAATCAATAAAGTAATCAATACAAAATAATAAAGAAGAATACGATGAAATCAAAAGATAACAAAGGGCGGCAACACCACGCTACACCAGTCTGCTGTTCTACACACACACCCAGACACACAAACCCAGTCTATCGAATGCCGCCCTATGGGAGGGGTCTGTTCTCCTTTTATACAGTGGTAGAATACAAAGTCATATGTCAACTGGATGGAGAGGAATCATTGGTTTAGACGATAGACCCTCCCTTGTTGGTGCGCAGGCTCAGTCCTAAGCCTCTAAGCACGTCTCTGCCATTGTTGTAGTCATATCAAATACATGCGTGCGCTGTAAGAGAGGGGAAAAGTCTACAGAGATCGTAACAATGACCATTGACAGACCTTGAACAGATTATAATGTGTAGGATTGTCCTTTTAATACACAGCACATAATATATGTAATTAAGTGGTCTAATACACAGCATGTAATACATGTAGCTAAATGGTTAAATCTTAACACCTAATAGAGGCATATACTCGTGAACAATCGCGTCCATCTAATTGTAAAGACCAATTATGTTGCGCCGTAGCTACCATTGAGGTCATGTCCTCGATGTTTTTTCCAAGTAGACCTATTTTTTTCTTTTCTCCCAATGCAACTTGCGCTCTTACACGCGAGCTCTGGCGGGCTCATTTAAGCTCGGTGCTATTTATTGGCATCATATGAAACTGCACAACCAGAGAAATCCATTGGTATCGGGCTTGTGAGACTAGCTTGTCGGGAAGTGGGCTAAGTATTGCTCTGAAGTTACGTTACATTTTGGCTAGAGAAAATTTAAGTTGGAGTAAGCTAGCTAATACAAGTGTTTACTTTCTTCACTTAGATAGCGGTTGCAAGACATGAGACAGAAAAAGTGAATGAGAAGGCGAGTGAGATGATGAATAGAGAGAAAGAGAAGGTAGCTTATTTGTTACACTGTTTCTTCTTTGGCAGTACCTGCTCATGAAAATATATTATTCTTGCTCAAATATAATAATGAACGCATTCGTATGTAAATTTAGGATTTGCTGAGCCTATACAGGGTGGATAAACTATTGGAAACACCAGTTTTCCATAAAACATCAATCATGCTATTTATTAATTAATCCAAATGCTGCTATTGTGTCCGATGTTGATGATGACATGGTTCTAACTTTTACAATCTCCATATGTGTAACTGAAAAGTTTTTTTTATAATAAAAAAAAAATTCTGCAGTAGAGACGGAAGGAAATAGAGAGATGAGAATGGCAGCAGGTGCAGAGTGAAAAAAGAAGAGAGGAGAG
>JAPMUY010003517.1:70000-72500 GCA_026901105.3 Galaxias olidus
CTTATGGTTCGCGAATGAACGAGGCTGTTGTGTGTTTCTTCGTGAAGAGCTACTAGTTCATTAGCTGGTTGAGAGCGGCATTATTTTTGGACGATTTGTTTGTATCTGTGTCCCCGCTGCTTGTACCATCGACACGGGTTACAGTATCGGGCGTTCCTCCTTTTGTTTCCCAATGAATCTTTGGAAAGGGAGCTGTCCCGTTTTGGGAAGTTTGCGAGCGGCCTTAAAACGGTTAACCTCGGCTGCAGGGATGAAAGGCTGCAGCATGTCGCGTCACTGCGTAGACAGGCGTTCATGTATCTGAGTAACCCTGCACAAACATTGGAGGTATCGTTTAAGATCAAATATGAGCATAGCATGAGCATTTTTCCCTGATGTGGACAGTTTCATGGTCTCTGTGTTACAAATAAGAAAGACGGTGGGATATGAGCAATTGAGCCAACAGAAAAGGTTTTGCTTGAAAAAGATTCTTACCAAACTGAGGAAAGAGAAGAGAGGAAAGGCTTTGGCACGATAACGGGTGTGTTACCTTTGGGCTGTAAGCAGGCTGGCACTGTGTCTTTGCTTCTTCTTCTTCTCTTTATGGCTTTGATAGAGGGCCTTAAAGTGGGATCCTTAAATGTAAATGGAGGGAGGGTTAAGGAGAGAAGGACCATGATAACGGAGCTGAGTGTATCGAAAAATATTGATGTGCTCTGTTCACAGGAGACACATAGTACAGTTGAGAATGAGGTCGAGTGGAGAATGGGCTGGACAGGAACAATATTTTTCAGTCGTGGTACTAGTTGTAGTGCAGGTGTGGCTGTGTTATTCTCTCAGCGGCTTCATTTAAGAAATGTCTCATCGCTTGACGTAGAGCAAGGGAGGATACAAATAATACAGGCAGCAATTAGGGACATACCATTTGTATTTAGAAATGTGTATGCTTATAAAACTGGGGCTGAGCACTTGAGACTCTTTAGTAAACTCAATGAACAACTTAGGCAACTTCGACAATCAAACAGTGACTCTGTGATGGTGGTAGCGGGGGGCTGGAACTGTACGACACAGTATATGGTTGACGGAAACGCAGAGGAGCCCCATCCACTGTCAGCTTCAAGTCTGACAACTGTAATGACAGGGAATGACTTGACAGATATATGGAGGGAAAGGAACCCGGCAGTGAAGCAGTACACATGGGTGAGGGTAACCGAGGGGAGAATAAGGGCAGCTAGGCTGGATAGGATACATATATATAAGCACAACATACAAAAACAGGGTCACCAACTCCAGAATATCACCTGTGGGCTTCTCAGACCATTACCTAGTGACAGTAAAGATCAACCTAAGGATCTGTTCTCAACGTAGCCCTTTCTGGCGCTTTAATGTGCGGCTAACCCAGGACAAGGAATTCGGCCAGCGGTTTTCAGATTTCTGGAATGAATGGAGGAAAAGAAGGAGGGAATTTAAAAATCTAGCTTTATGGTGGGAGGTGGGGGAAACACAGATTAGAATGTTTTGCCAGCAGTATAAAAGCCACACTATGGCAATAGAGAAAAAATGCATAGAGAGATTAGAAAAAGAAATTAGTGAAATGATTGAAAGTAATGAGAGCTACACAAATGAAAAGTGGGGGAGTAGGAGGAGGAGTCTGAGTCTCTTTCTACATGAAAAGGCAAAGGGTGCTTTGGTCAAAGCCCGGGTCTCCACCCTTAAAGATATCGATGCACCAACAGCGTTCTTTTTCGGGTTGGAGAAGAAGGCCAAGGAACCAAACCTAATGGTCCATCTTAAACACCCCAATGGAACCATAACAAAGGATCCCTCTGAAGGGAGGAAAATCGCAATAGACTTCTATTCGGGCCTTTTCAGCACTGGGAGCTGTGACGTTGAAAGTGCAGACAAACTAACAGAGGTTCTGTCTCACATAAGTGGAATAACGTCTGATGCAATGGACTCCACTGTCTCGTTTGACGAGATGTGCACGGCAGTCCAGCAGCTAGGAAGGGGTCGTTCCCCTGGAATTGATGGGCTCCCATCGGAGTTCTATAAGCACTTCTGGGGGCTGCTGGGAAGAGACGTCCATGACGTTTTTGAGAAATGTCTCAGTTCAGGGATTTTACCTTTGAGCTGTACAAGGGCGGTTCTAACCTTACTGCCAAAAAAAGGGGACCTTGGATTACTAAAAAACTGGAGGCCTGTTTCATTGCTTTGCACGGACTATAAAATCATAGCCAAATGTCTCTCGAATAGGCTCAAGAAGTGCCTAGAGAACATTGTGCACTGCAGTCAGACATATTGTGTACCTGGATGTACAATAATGGACAAACTGTTTTTGTTACGTGATGTTATTGACATGGCTAAATATAAGGATGTAGATGTGGGGTTGCTCTCTCTTGACCAAGAGAAAGCCTTTGATAGAGTGGACCACGAATATCTGTTTAGAACCCTGAATGTTTTTGGTTTTGGAGAAAAGTTTATTTCTTGGATTAGATTATTGTATTCAAATGCTTCTCTTTTG
>JAPMUY010003517.1:77500-80000 GCA_026901105.3 Galaxias olidus
TCTTCCTCGCCTCCTACACCGCCAACCTGGCCGCCTTCATGATCCAGGAGGAGTACGTGGACCAGGTGTCGGGCCTGTCCGACAAGAAGGTGTGTGTGTGTGTGGGGGAGGGGGGGGCAGAGGAAGTGAGGCAGAGGTGGAAGGTGTCCGGCCTGTCCGATAAGGAGGTGTGTGCGTGTGCGTGTGCGCGTGCGTGCGTGATAAGAAGGTAGAGGCGGCCGACGGACGTTCACCTCCTTTGCGCCGTCAACCAACGTCTTTGTCCTCCGTGTTTTTCTGTTTTTGTTTTGGTCTCTTTCCCGTTGTTCCGGTGGGCATGTAGTGGAATGTGGTGGACGTGTGCTTGATCGCGCTCTCCCGTTATCATCCCTTGCTCTTCCTCTCTCTCTTCCTCTCTCTCTTCCTCTCTCTCTTCCTCTCTCCCTTCCTCCCTCTCTTCCTCTCTCTCTTCCTCTCTCCCTTCCTCTCTCTCTTCCTCTCTCTCTTCCTCTCTCTCTTCCTCTCTCCCTTCCTCTCTGCGACGTTGGCATCACGGGAACGTTATTAGATGTTAGTATGAAACAGGAAATGAAGCTGAGCTGTCTCGCTGCACGGTGGCTCGGTGGTTAGCACTGTTGCCTCACTGCAAAAAGGTCCTGGGTTCAATCCCCGCCTGACCCAAGGGCCTTTCTGTGTGTAGTTTGCATGTTCTCCCCGTGTTCGCGTGGGTTTCCTCCAGGTACACCGGTTTCCTCCCACGGTCCAAAAGCATGCAGGTTAATTGGTGACTCTAAATTGCCCGTAGGTGTAGGTGTGGGTGTGAGTTGTTGTCTGTCCCTATACGTCGGCCCTGTGATAGACTGGCGACCTGTCCGGGGTGTACCCCGCCTTTCGCCCTGTGTCCGCTGGGATAGGCTCCAGCCGTGACCCTGTACAGGATAAGCGGTAAAGCTAATGGATGGATGGATGGATGGATGGATGTCTCGCTGCCTCGTCCATTTCTGGGTGTGTGTTTTGTTTGTGTGTGATTTCCACTCGTATTCCACTGTACTTTGTTCCTCTTCTCTTTCTTTCTTTCTTTCTTTCTTTCTTTCTCTCCGTCTCGTCCCGGCGTTCAGTTCCAGCGGCCCAACGACTTCTCGCCGCCGTTCCGGTTCGGCACGGTTCCCAACGGCAGCACGGAGAGGAACATCCGGAACAACTACCCGGAGATGCACGGCTACATGGTCAAGTTCCACCAGAAGAACGTTCCGGAAGCCCTCCAGAGCCTCAAGACGGGGTGAGGCTGGGGGAGGAGGGGAGGAGGAGGGGAGGAGGAGGAGGAGGCAGAGGGGGAGGAGGAGGAGGGAGGGTGAGGAGGGAGGGTAAGGCTGGGGGGAGGAAGAAAAGGAGGAGGTGGAGGAGGGAGTGTGAGGCTGGAGGGAGGAGGAGGAGCAGAAAGATGGGAGAGGAAGAAGGGAGGAGGAGTGGAGGAAGGAGGGAGGAGAAGTGGGAAGAGGGGACTGAAGAAGGGGTGTCTTAAGAAAGACCGATATGGTGTCCCAGTTCTGCAGCTGATCCCATGGCTTCTTTTTGAGGAGAGAATGTGCATTGTTCATCCATTGTAGAACGTTTTAAAATGGTTGCCGTGTCTGTGAACGTGCGACCGCGCCGTGGTTCTGAGCGCCGATGAGGCCTTGGAGGTTAACATCGACTGTTCTCCTGGGGAAGAGATTGTTTTTCTTTCTCCTTACGTGACACAGGCGCGTTGTTCCGCTGGTGCGGAGGACATCCCTTTGGTCTCAATTCATTATGTATAAAAAAAAAAAGAAAACTACAACCTCTTCTTCCTCTCTCCTCTGCCTCGCCCGCTCTGTACAATGTTCCTGCGCACGCTTCCGAGAGGCCCACGTGTGTAGCCCGCGGGGCGGAGGTAGCCCCCCGGACCATTAACCTTATCAGCGACTTAGCAGCAGCTTAACCGGGTAATTGTGATGTCGTAGCCGCCGCCGCCGCCACGCTAATTAACCGTAACCCCCCCCCCACTCTCCCTCCTCTCCCCTGTCTCGCTCCGTTGTCTTGTCGTTAAAAAAAAGGAAACTGGACGCCTTCATCTACGACGCGGCGGTGCTGAACTACATGGCGGGGCGGGACGAGGGCTGCAAGCTGGTGACCATCGGCAGCGGGAAGGTGTTTGCCTCCACGGGCTACGGCATCGCCATCCAGAAGGAGTCCATCTGGAAGAGACACGTGGACCTGGGCATCCTGCAGCTCTTTGGAGACGGTGAGGAGGGAGGAGGAGGAGGGAGGAAGGGAGAGGGGGAGGGCGAGGGGGGGGGGGAGGGGGAGGGGAGGGAGGAGGAGGGGGAGGGAGGGGGGGAGGAGGGAGGAGGAGGGGTGGGGGGGGGAGGAGGAGGAGGAGGAGGAGGAGGAGGAGGAGGGATGTGTCTGTTTGGAGAGAGTAATCGAGCGCACAGCTCCACATGTGAACTGTGAGGTGTGTGTGTGTGTGTGTGTGGGAGGGGAGTGGGTGAGGGGGGGT
>JAPMUY010003517.1:85000-200000 GCA_026901105.3 Galaxias olidus
TGTTTCCACTTTGAACACGGGTGGGCTTTCTGCCTTTCTGCCGACGCCCGTGCCGTGTGCTTTCCAAGTGCGGAAACCGGAGGTAAATATTTACAAAATGTTGAGCCAAAATCGATGGTTTTGCTCGATGCAATCGGGCCCGGCGAAATAGAGAGGGTGGATTACTTGCTCCCGCGGGGGGCAGGGGGGCTGGGGGGGACTTGAGGGGGGGGCCAAAGTCGCCCGGAGGGTATTTGATTAAAATTCCAATTGTTTTGACATGGCCCCCGCGTTGTTCACTGTGTGGGTGTGTCAAGGTGAAACGCCGGGGGGGCGAAGTCACGTGGTCCATTCAAAGCAGAGCCGCTGCCGTTTGTTTTGTATTCGTCCTAATAACGTCGTGTGTTTTCCAGTCATAACCAGGCAAAACGTTTTTTGGGGAGTGAGTTTATCATCGCTCCTGCACTGCTAAGCCCGTCTCACTGTCGTCTCACCCCCATCGTCGTCTCACCCCCCCCCCCCCCCCCCCCTCGTTCAGTTTGGAATGGTTCTGCCGTCGACGTCCCTTTAGTTCACAACACACTAGCCGTGTCTCTTCAGATTGATTCAGCCTTTTTTTTTCCCACGACGTAATCCAATCAACTTTACGATGATCGGCCCGCAACTAACACTTGGAGCCGAGCCGTGGAGCCACGGGGTGTCCGTCACGCCTGGTGCCGTGTGGCGGTCACGGTGATGGTACCGCGCCGCGCCCCCCCCCCCCCCCCACCACCCTCCCTCCTGGTCGCCGGGGGCGAGGAGGTGGAGCCCGACCCCCCCCCCCCCCATCCCCCCACCACCCTCCCCTCCTGGTCGCCGGGGGGCGAGGAGGCAGTGGAGCCCGACCCCCCCCCCCCCCCCCCCCCCTCCCCCCCCCCCCCGCGAACGTGTGTTACAAATTAATTACATTGATTTAAAAGCCGTTAATGAGTTTGGAAGTGTGAGTGTATTAGTCTTTTACTTTTTTTGAAACGATAGTTTTCAAATTGCGCCACGCGGAAGTATTCATTTGCGTTCACCTGCGAAGGGAGGGTTAGTTCTGCGTGTTTACGTATGCTCAAATACTATACATAACTTAATTTGAGCGATTAGCTTTTTCACAGATCTGTTGTGGTGCCTCTTGGGGGTTGTAGTTTCTCTCTGACCCCCCAGGCCTGTGCTATTAGCGCTCGCACATCCTGCCCAGAACAACGTCCTCTCCTCCCGCCTCTCAGCGCTCACTCCACCAGGGCACACTGTGTAGGAGAGAGACGTCTTTGAATGAATGTAGCGACGGCGCAAACCTCCGGTCATACGCTGAAAAGACGAGCTGGAAGGCATGCTGGTGCTGGCACCTCCGCCGCGACAGCCGCCATTCTTGTTGTTTGGACTGTCTGTTGATGTGTAAACAGAGGGGAAACGGGGCGCGCGCGTGGGTCCGTGACGCGGACGGGGCGGCGTGTCAGCGCGTGTCGCCGGCGACCCGAGGGCTCAGCGGACAGCGAGACGCCACGGTGATGTCAGACGTGGGATGCCGTAGCAGGAAGAGTGGGTTGGCACAGTCGAAGGCGGGGGTGCAGACTGCCGTGAGGGATAGAGGCAGGGAGGAGAGAGATAAAGGAAAGCAAGTGAGGAAGAGGAAGATGGAATAAATAAAAACGGGCTTCATTTCCGGCCAGAACATAGCTGTCAGTGACATGGTCCCTCCTCGCCAGAAGAGTAACAAGCAGACACCTTGACCCTTTGATGCAGCCCAATGACCCCAGTGCCCTGCCTACGTGGCCTTTGAACCCCCCCATCGATTACCGCCCCCCCCCCCCCCCCCCGTCACACCTCGTTTGGGGCCGGCGCAACCCCTCCGCCCCTCCGCCCTCCGCCCTCCATCTGTTTCTTTTCCGATATGGTATCACACATAACGGACACGCAAATGGCCCTGTTTGTCTTGGTGTCACCGGCCCGCCGCCGCTCGGGAGTCGTTTCCGCGGGCACCGGCTCCTCTCTGCATGGAGGGTTATTATGGGATGGCGTGGCGTGGCGGAGGTGGTCGGGGCGGGTCGATGGCCGGGGAGGGAGTGGGGGGGGGGGGGTATTTAATAAGAAGCCACGGGGCCTTCCTCAGAGGAATTCTAATCACATTGATTAAAGGTATTGACTGACGGCCCCCGGGGACCTGGACTACTGTTCTGTCATGATCCATCATCGGCCCTCTACACCTCCTATCTCTCTCTCTCTCTCTGCTTCTCTCTCTCTCTCTGCTTCTCTCTCTCTCTCTCTCTCTCTCTCTCTCTCTTTCTGCTTCTCTCTCTCTCTCTCTCTCTCTCTCTCTCTTTCTCACTCACTCTGCTTACCTCCCTCTCTCTCTCTCTCTCTCTCTATCTCTGCTTACCTCCCTCTCTCCCTCTCTCGCTCTCACTCTGCTTACCTCCCTCTCTCTCTCTCACTCTGCTTACCTCTCTCTCTGTCTCTTCTTTCTGATTACCTCTCTCTCTCTCTTCTTTCTGATTACCTCTCTCTCTCTCTCGCTCTCTGTATCTCTCCCTTCCCATCTTTCTCTCTGTCCCACTTCTTATCTTTCTCCCCCTCTCTTTTTTACCACCTCCCTCCCTCTCCATCTCTCTCTCTTTCTCTCCGTTCCTATCTCTCTCCCTCGCTTTGCTTTCAAATCGTTGCTCTCTACTAAGTCCCTCATGTCCTTTTGCTCTCCCCCCCGCCCCCCCCCCCTCTCCCTCTCTCTCTCTCTCACTCTTATATTCAACCCATTCATTTTCCCGAGTGGGCCTTATGTTACTGTGCATGAGGCCGGGGTGAGTATATGGCAGCTTGGGACTGGGAATAGGACTGACATTCCTCATACAGCACGCTCCCGACCTGAAACAGAAAAACCTGGAGACAGCCAACCTGAAACAGGCACAGAGAAAGAGAAACAGAACGAGACAGCACCTAGACTCTCAGTCCGCGACTCCTGACTCATTCCTCCATTCTGATGGGGTTCCAGTCGTTCATATCAGAGAGGGACTTTGAAGTATTTTGTATTATGTTGTAAAAATGCCTTGTAGTTACTTTAGTAGTGGAATTAGGAGGGGCTCTTTCTTTTCGCCAATGATGGATCGATCAATATCAATCAACCTTGGGCGTAATGCTAAATCAAGTCTCTTTTTAAAAATTAAACAAATTAAGTTAACACAGTAATTTCACATTTTTTTATTTTGTTTTTATTTTCAGTTTTACCCTGTGTTCTCCGTCTGACCCTCTCTCTCTCTGTGTGTCCACCCCGCAGGGCATCTACAGCTGCATCCACGGCGTCCAGATCGAGGAGAAGAGCTCGTCGGCCCTCGACTCCCCGTCGGGCACCATGAACAACACGCACTCCAACATCCTCCGCCTCCTCCGCACCGCCAAGAACATGGCGTCCCTCTCCGGCGTCAACGGCTCGCCGCACAGCGCCCTGGACTTCATCCGGCGCGAGTCGTCCGTCTACGACGTCTCGGAGCACCGGCGGAGCCTGGCGGCGCACTCGGACTGCAAGCCGCCGCCTTACCACCTGCCCGACGACGCCATGTTCAGCGACTACATCAGCGAGGTGGAGCGCACCTTCGGCAACATGCACCTGAAGGACAGCAACCTGTACCAGCAGGACCACTACCTGCACCACCACGCCGGCTCCACCCTGGCGCTGGCCCCGCCCAACCGGCCCCACAGCCTGGGCAGCAGCAGCTCCCTGGAGGGCGGGATGTTCGACTGCGACAGCCTGGGCGGTGGAGGAGGCGGGGGTGGAGGTGGAGGAGGAGGAGGAGGGGTGGCGCCCATCTTCACCACGCAGCCCCGCGCGGCGCTCACCCACCGCAACATGAGCAAGTTCGACCTGATCGCCGGGCAGACGCCGCCGACCGGCGGCTACAAGGGGGGCCTGCCGGACCTCTACGGCAAGTTCTCCTTCAAAGGGGGCGCTTCCAGCTCGGGCTACATCCCGGGCCACGAGCACTACTGCGGCGGAGGAGGAGGAGGAGGCGGGAGAGGAGGAGGAGGAGGCGGCGGCGGCGACGAGGACGGCAACGTCCGCTCGGACGTGTCGGACATCTCCACGCACACGGTCACCTACGGCAACCTGGAGGGCAACGCCAAGAAGCGCAAGCAGTACCGCGACAGCCTGAAGAAGAGGCCCGCCTCGGCCAAGTCGCGGCGGGAGCTGGACGAGATCGAGCTGGGCTACCGGAGGAGGCCCTACCACATCAGCCACCACCACTACCACGGACACCGCTCCGCCTCGCCCCCGCTGCTGCTGCCCCACGAGCGGGCCCGGGGTGGAGGAGGAGGAGGAGGAGGAGGAGGTGGGGGTGGAGGGGGCGTCAACATGGGCAGCACCCCGTACCTGTTCAGGGACAAGGAGAGCGTGAGGGACTTCTACCTGGACCAGTTCCGGCCCAAGGAGGGCGTGCCCCAGTGGGAGCACGTGGACCTGACGGACGGGCCCGGGGGCGTAGGAGCGGGAGGGGGAGGAGGAGGGATGGGAGGGGTCAACTGCACCAGCCTGGTGTCCGTGGACGACTTCATGAAGAGCAGCAAGCCCAAGAAGTCCGACGGCAAGGGCGTGGGGCTGGGGGGCGGGGAGTGGGAGTGCCGCAACTGCCGGGCTAGCGGCGGAGGAGGAGGTGGGAAGCAGATGTCCCTACACGGGGGAGGAGGAGGAGGAGGGTACGGGGGCTGCTCCTCGGGGCAGAACAGTCGGCCCAGCTCCGCCTCCTGCATGCGCTGCGAGGGCTGTAAAAAAACCGGCAACCTCTACGACATCAGCGAGGACAACAACCACCTCTTGGAACAGATGGGGGGAGGGAAGGGGGGCGGCGGAGGAGGCGGAGGAGGAGGCGGCCCCCAGGCTCAGGGCCAGAGGAGGAAGGGGGGCTCGGGGAAGGCTCTGCGGCGGCAGCACTCCTACGACGCCTTCGTGGACCTCCAGAAGGAGGACTCGGGAGGTCTGGGAGGCCTGATGGCCGGCATGGGAGGAGTCGGAGGAGGAGGAGTCGGAGGCGGGGGAGGAGGAGGGATGGGCGGGCCGGGGATGGGCGGGATGCTGCCCCCGCCGCGCAGCGTCAGCCTGAAGGAGAAGGAGCGCTACCTGGAGGGCTCCAGCCCCTTCGCCCACATCTTCGAGCGGCACGGCGGCTCGGAGCGCGACCGCGGCGACCGCGACCCGCTCTTCTACGGAGGAGGAGGAGGAGGAGGAGGAGGAGGAGGAGGAGGAGAGGGCGGCCTCCACAAGGGCTCGCCGTTCGGCCTGTTCCGGGGTGGCGGCGACGGCATCCACCGGCGCTCCATCGGCGAGCGGGACTCGAGGGACCGGGACCGGGACCGGGCCGGGATGGAGGGGGGCGGCGGGGGAGTGTACTCCCTGTCCAAGTCCCTGTACCCGGACCGGGTCAACCAGAACCCCTTCATCCCCACCTTCGGAGACGACCAGTGCATCATGCACGGCGCCAAGCAGTACTACCTGAAGAAGCAGCAGCAGCAGCAGCAGCAGCAGCAGCATCAGAACGTCCCCAAGAGCGGCCGCACCGACTTCAGGGGCCCCATGGGCGTCACCTCCTTCCTGCCAGCCTCGGCCTCCTCCGGGCTGATGTCCAGCGTGACCCCCCGCTTCTCCAAGGAGATGTGCCTGGGCGGGATGGTGGGCCTGGGGAACCACCACAGCACCATGCTGGGCGTGGGGCCCTCGCGGCCCTTCAACGGCAGCAACGGCCACGTGTACGAGAAGCTCTCCAGCATCGAGTCGGACGTCTGAGAGCGGGGAGGGGGAAAGAGAGAGAGAGGGAGGGAGGGAGGGATCGGAGGGGAGGACGGAGAGAGGGAAGGGTTGGAGGGGGAGGAAGGAGAGAGGGAGGGAGGGATCGGAGGGCAGGACGGAGAGAGGGACGGGTCGGAGGGGGAGGAAGGAGAGAGGGAAGGAGGGAAGGAAGGAGAGAGGGAAGGGTAGCGGGGAGGAATTGTTGGGAGATCGGGGATGTTCTGAGCGACTGCTGGACTGTCGGCACGGCAACCTTTGCTCACAACGTTACGACGGAGAAGAAAGAAAGCAGAGGTTGAGAAAGGAAGAGGAAGGGTGAAACAAGGAAAAGACTAAACGGTGGGCGTTGAGAGAGAGGTACAGGGTCGATAACCTAGAGGAGGGATAAAGTCCTGTTTTGTGTTTTTATTTGAACGAGTGACACAAAAGCCAACGGACAACAAGAAACACAGAACCAATTCAAATCAGGACACGCGCAGAGCGGGGTTATGTTAACCCTCTCTGACAACGGCCAAAGCTACTCACTCAATCTCTTGACTCTCAACGAAAAGCACTTTGCTTCCCTTCCCCACTCCCCTCCTCCCCCCTCTACAAAACACACACTCTCATTTCTCCTGAGTGACGAGGGAGAGAAGGCGAGAGAGAGAGAGAGAGAGAGAGAGAGAGAGAGAGAGAGAGAGAGAGAGAGAGAGAGAGAGAGAGAGAGAGAGAGAGAGAGAGAGAGAGAGAGAGAGAGAGAGAGAGAGAGAGAGGGAGAGGGAGAGAGAGAGTTCCTGGGGGCGGTTTAGTGACCCAATGCCGTGCCGTGCCCCCTGTCGTTGGCCGAGGGGGAGGTCTCGGCGTGGCGGGTAGCCGGTGCCTCCGACCGGGGGTCTCCTGCTGTGAGGGTGTGAGGGAGCCGAGGGTACGAAGACGGGGGGCCTCCATCTGCCACGGTGTCGCCCCCCCCCTAAGAGGAGACCACGCTGAGCTCATCGCTGTACTCTCTCTCTCTCACACACACACACACACACACACACACACACACACACGGACAGGAAATGACCGGTCACTGGGCCACTCAGACAGACGGTTGGATCTCTTCTGTCCTCCTGGACTTTTTTTACACACAAATGCACTCCTCCTCTTCCTCGCCTTCTCCTACCCCCGTTTGTTCCTGACACCAAAACGGCCGTCTGGTCTGCTATGAGAAATGCAATCACGATCGATAATAAGATATTCTTACTGAAACAACAGGGTATATAAACAATAATATTGATGAACATTGTGAATAGCAAAACGGATATTAGTATTAATTATGACAATACTGGTAGTAATGATATGATTAAGGTTTTGTTTTCAGTCTTTTGTTTCTATATGTTTCACTGCCGTGTCAGTAGGTTGTAGTTTTTCCTTTGTCTGCCCTCTGGTGGAGATGGGAGATATTGTTCTCCGAGTGATTTACCGAGTTGGGAGAGACAGGGGGGGTCCTCGTTGGTCCCACGGGTTTTAGCGGTGATGTTTTTTCTCCACGCTCATGTAGTTATTTGTCGGGTTTGACAAAGACAAAGGTTTGCAAGAGGATCTGGAAGACATGATTTGCACAGTTCTAACTGGTTCCTCTTTGATGGTTCTTGTTTTATCGAAACATTTGGAATTGATACACACTCACACGCAAACACGCACACCACAAAGTCTATTATTTTTATTTATTTTTTCTGTGCTGGTCATCAACTGTGAAAGACATGTTTTAGTCACAAGCTGATGTCGGAAGATGGAAGGACGGATGTGCCTTAACGGACTCCAATCGAAGTGTTACCCCCCAACGGCTCTGACCATGATGATCACCCAGACGACCCTCTCTGCTCTCACAAGTGGGTCACTTTCATCACGCCGATTAAAAACCCCAACTCCATCCGACGGAGTGAGGGACCTGCGAGGGACGACAAAACAAACGGCACGTCGACGAACGCTTAGAACTCCACCGACCATCACCTCAAACACGTCACCTCAATCCCCATGAACCGGGTTGCGTTTGGCTCGACGCGGCCTCCCATCCCCGGACACACACACACACACACACACACAGACACACACAGACACACACACACACACAAAGCGTTTGTGACCACTTCTCTTGGATTCAGGTTTCTCAGCATTAACAGCCAGCAGCCTCTTTGTACCAGGCTCACGTCCTGTCACACCATCTACCTACAGAATCCTCACACAAGCCACCGCTGTCTGTCTCACTGCACACACACACACACACACGTTAACATGGTCTATGCAGGCTCCTACGAGGCACACCAAGGGAGGGGGGGGGGGGGGGGGTTGAAACTCTATCAGGACACACTGTGTACTATAGATTCATGCTGTGCTACTGTGGTGGGGGATCAGCGCCGTCAGATGCCGTGGCCTGGCGGGTGGAGGGGGGGATAGTGACGCTGACGAGCGGCGCGTCAGCGGGGACGGAGAGGGACGACCTCGCGGGGACGGCGAGGCGAGCGGCGGCCTCTCCGGGCCGTCCCGGGGCTGAAGGATGCTGATGGCTCTCTCAGCCTCGGACACGTTCCGCTGATTGCACTGGACCTGGACTCCGGAGGGGTTCAGACCCCCCCCCCCCCACCCCTCCCCTTCCAACGACCCGCTCCCCCTCATCGCCATCCTCCTCATCTTCATTCTCCTCGTCACCCCCATCGTCATGGCCCCTACTCGACACGGGTGACTCACCGCGTTGTACAGTGAGGCCTGCGAGGCCCTGAGCTATTTTAAGGTCCCGGCTCTTCAATTAGTCGGAGAGGGGGGGGTGTCACAAGTTCAAGGGCTTCAGGAGATTGCATTGGAGTGCCGGGGGCTGAAGGGCGTAGAGATTGTGCTGAGGGTCTGTCTCACGGTACACTCCTATCTTTACAGCCCGATCTGAACGCACACCACTTTAAGGTGTGTGTGTGTGTGTGTGCGTGTGTGCGTGACGGAGAGAAATCATGATTTAATGATAACAGCTGTGATTTTTTCCTCCTCTCTATATCCACGCACCCGCTAATAACTATTCATTTATTCCGAGCCCTCTCCTTTCCCTCCCTCCCTCCCTCCCTCCCTCCCTCCTCTCCCTCCCTCCTTTTCGTTTAGAATGTCACTGGAGTGAGACCCATCGAGTTAGCCTTAAAACAAGCCCCAATCTGCAGCCCCCTTTCCCTGTCACAGCGGTGGAAACGGACGGGGGTATCTTTGGAATTTTTTATATACGCACATTTTTTCTTGGAGGTTCAGGTCAATGTCAGGCAGAAGAGAGGGAGATGAAAGGAAAGAAAGAAATAAGAAAAGGAAGAGCAAGAAGGAATACGAAGTTAATCAATGTCAGCATTAGTTCGTGAACTTGTACCTTGTAAATAGATATATTTAAAACTCTTTTCACTTTGTACAGTAAGCAGACAGTCAGGATGTAACTTTCAATATGTTTTACAGCAATTTAAGAAAAAAAAAAAAAATTATAAAAATTTGAAAAATAAATAACAAAAATAAAAAAGATATGCGAAATATAGTTAAAGAACAAGAACTACTAATCATAAGTGATTAATTGATCCTATTTTTTGCTTTAAATCTCATCTTTAATTATAATAGTTTACCAATTAATATACTGATTACTTTAAGAATTATGCTTTTGCTTACCTTTCACTGAAGTGTTGAAAATTAAGGGTAATTTAGCATAGGTGTAGACGTTTGTTGATAGGGGGACATTTTGTTTAGGAGTCTTCGCTAAGTTTCCCTTGAATTGTGTTAGATTCTCTCTTTTTAAGATAAGCTACTCTTCAGGCTTAATAAGATCGATTCAATTATCTATACATTTATGTAATACACTATTACATGTATACATAGATGATATTTGCATTTAGAGGCAGGTATATTGTGATCCTTCATTTTTAAGCAATCCGTAAAAGTAGATCACTTTCGAGATAATTTGTGTTTGTTGCCCTTTTTTTATACCTATTTAAGATCTAATGGTGATTGCACACGGTACGTAAAGCCATTATTGAACCGGCCTATTACCCTTTCTATCTGTAATTGGGATTGACATCACTGTGGTATTACAGGAAAGCAGATGACACCCTCTCGGACACAGCTCGCTGTGCTGCTGTTTGCTGCTGAGGTATTTCAGAAAGAACAAAAAAAACACAAACAAACAAACAAGGTACTGTACAGTATGAGTATAGTTTCATCATATTGAAGAATCCATCGGAGATGGAAGTGCGTTTTGTGCGACCCCATAGTGAACGAGCGAGTGGTTCTTGTCATGACATGCGTACTGTTTACCATGATACTCATGGAGAGTGAGCTCATATTTTTGTGTTTCAAAAAATATGCTGAGATGTGTATGTATATTTCTATATATTGTCCGCATACAGCATACAATTGCTTTCAATGAGTTTCTCTATCGAATCAATACATTTATGATCTTACATTTTTCATTCAAATCCAATTCATGTTATTGTAGGATTGGATGTATTATTTTATTTTGTATTTTACTTCTTTGCAATAAACGACATGTCTACGAGGATGTTTTGACGCTCAAATCTGCGGGTATTGAGTAAACATCAGAACTCCTATGTGCATCTACAGCATAGGGGTATAGAATTCCATCCTAACACTATCTGACTCACCAGCTGGAAGGCAGGAAAACACTGCCTAACACTGTACAACACTGTTTTGACAGAGCACGCTAAAGAGGGCCAACCTTACACTGCCTGCACGACATCACGGTTCGCTCTCGACCACCCTCAGGACCTCTGCTATATATATATATATGTACACACACACCCTGCACACACACAGCGAAGGCAGCCAGCCTACTGTAATAAACAGCTCGTCTCTAGAACCCTCGCGCCCCACGCCAGGCCCGCATTGTCCCAGTCTTGCCCTCTTTGCACTGGCACTGCACCGCTCGTGTGTTTGAATGGTGGGGCTAAAAAAGGCTGTGGCACATTATTCAGTGCAGAGAGCCATAGGGGGGGAGAGGATGAGTGAGCTGTAGGGTATTGTTGGTTGGATGTGATCTCACCTTCGACTGACAGTCATTCATCTGCTAGCGCTGAGGCCATCCAGAACTGCTTGACTCATTCACATAATTAATCGGTAATCCATATATGGATTTTTTCCCCCGGCTGTTATGTGTTTCCTTTTGGCATCTTGGGCCCTGCTTCCAGGGTGGGCTGATAGCACTTTGTATGTTTGTTTTTTTTTGGTCACCTACGTTTGTAGTTCTATTTTGATATTTTATTAACCATCTGCTACATTAGCGTTGTTGGTGATGAGAATCTCTTGTGTTACAACTCAAATTTATCACTTGAATGACAGTATTATAATCAGTTACCTGTTTTTTTATGATTTGGTTTGAAGTAAAATACTGGTGGATTTCCATGTTTATTGTAAATTGACTTATGAATTTGCGGCATTGACATTTTTCTGTGGTGCACTGTAAGTTTGTGAGTGAGTGGTGTGTGTTTTCATGAGGAACAGACTTTGATCTTTTTTTTTCTTTTTCTCGTGTGTGTTTATTTATCGGTGCATATAATTTAAATGTTAAACTTTGATTACGTCTCCATGCTCCACACAACTTGAAACATGTTCTTCTCGAAATTAGACAAGGGGTTGTTGCGGCCTGTCGTCCTTCACCAAGTGGCAGACAGGGAGCCTGCATTTCAGGGCAACGTTTTACGAAGAGTACACCTAAACTGCATTTGCTGATTGACTTTACAATGGGCTGACAAATTGTAACATAAGTTATGATCAATTGTACACATATTTATCCTCGGCCATTGTTTTTCTCTTTTTGTGGCCGGTTTCTTTTGAAATATTTGCCAAAACTTTTACACCATATACAAACAGAAGAAAATGACACAAAAACAAATAATTGTACAGATTGTGTAAATATGAATATTGGGAAACATTTAAAACATATTCCTTCTTTTTTCTATGGAAATTAATTAATTAATCTCAATAACAATTTAATCATGTCCTTTGCAAAATTGCAAGTCCATCACCATGGGACCCCTGATAGGGATAATACTGATATCTACGATAAGTGCTAAAATAAGATTATTCTTTCTCTTTGTACATGATGAACAAAATGAAGTGTTGAGTATTAATAAAAAAACATGCTAAGTTTCAAGAATTCCGGACAGTCTTTGTCTTCCTATCTTTTTTCTCTTTGTCTCTTTCCTTTGTCATTTTGAGGATTTGTCATCCCCGTGTAACCTTTCTTCTTTGCGTTTCCATTTGGCAGATATATTCATGTTCCAGTGAAGTTCCGCTGGCTATGCTCTGATTGGGTATGTGCCTCACGTCCCATCGCTTCGACTGTCACCACATACACACACACACACACACACACACACTTACACACTGAGCTGCAATCTGCCTGCCTGTCTCCCTCTACCCCATCCCTCGATTGTCTGAGTCCCCGTCCTTCTCTGCCTTGGTTTAATATTTCACGCCCATTCAGCTTCACTCTCTCTCTATTTCTTAAAGTTCAGCGAGTTATGTTTCGATAAAAAAAAACGTTTTTTAAATTAAGTTTCAATGATTTGTTGTCCTTCAAAGTGCGCGTGACGAAGCGCGCCGTTGCGTGTAACGCTGTATGCGTTGGAAGAGAATCAGTGAGGTTAGAGAGTAAGTCCAGAGTTATTTCCATAGTGGCCCTTGTTGCTATGGAATAGAGTGGAGAAAACACTTTTACTGGGGGATCTTTGGGTGCGCCGCATTGTGGCACCGGGAGGGCCCGGTGCTGCTGCGAGGAGCTTCAACGTCCACCCTTCCGAGCCACACTGCCACAATTCTTCCGACAGCTCCTTCCAGACAAGTTGCTGTCTTGAGACAAGCCAAACGCCCACTTTAACTGCGAGAACCAAAACCCCTGCCTCTCGTCTGCCATTATCATCATCTGATATTTTCCGTGTATTTTAAAGTGCATGTAAGCCCGGTGGACGGTATGTTGCTGACTTGGCAAAACGCCTGTTTACACGTTTCAACATCGACTCCACAGATCCTTTCATCCACATTTACCGTGCACGCCATATACTTTTGGCAGGGGCCCTTTTTCACTGTGACTCTAAATTAGGAAGCATTAGGGGGGCACTTAAAATAAGTGCATTAAAGTAGTTAACTGGAATCTGGACTCTGCTGGACAGTGTACTCTAGTGGCGAGAGGGAGGGAGGGAGGGAGGGGGGGAGGGGGGGAGGAGGGGTGCACCGGGGCCAGCCACTGGCCCCGACTATACGAACATCCTTGAGATGTCGTTCCTCCTCCGGCTCCCGAAAAAACAAAACAGCGTCGATGAGATCAGGAGGGCGGAGGGGCAGGTGAGGGACTCACCCCCCCAAAAGGAGGACACAGAGTTTCCCCACGCGCCCCCAAGCCGAGTACAACCTACACGCAAACACAGTACAACCTGTGTCCGGGTCGCACGTCCGCCTCATAGAACGCACTCTCAGCACGCCGCACGGCACGCCGCGGAGCCAGCCCCACGCAACGCGGCACAAGTATGACGGATGATCAGAAGCACTTAGGGGCAATTAGGCACTCGTAAACACGTATGAGAGAGAGAGAGAGGGAGAGAGGGAGAGAGAGGGAGGGAGGGAGAGAGAGCGCTGGACTGTTACGTGATGACGTCTGTCACATTCTTTGCATCCTCACGGCACACGGGACCAGTTTTTTTTTCATCTTTTTACTTCTTCCACCCCATCCAACAATAATGTACACAGCACCGTTTCTCCTCTCTGGCCCCAGGCCCAGCCATCTTAGTCCCAACACCCATCTACCCCCCCCCCCCCCCCCCCCAATACAAATTATTCTGTCACGTTGGAAAGCAAGCTTTATTCAGTTACTGACTGCAAAGGAGGTAAAGCATTAGATGTAACGAGAAAGAGAGAGAGAGAGAGAGAGAGACAGATGGGGAGAGAGAGAGCGAGAGAGAGAGACGGATATAAAAAGAGAGCGAGAGAGAGGGAGGGATATATATATATAGAGAGAGAGAGAGAGAGAGAGAGAGAGAGAGACGGATATAAAAAGAGAGAGAGAGAGAGAGAGAGGGATATATATATATACAGTATATATATATATATAGAGAGAGAGAGAGAGAGAGAGAGAGAGAGAGAGCGAGAACACTGACACATGCAGAGGTTCAGAGGTGACGCGAGATCGTGGGACGGCGGGATAGTAGAGTGAAGAGGAGGACGTCTGAAGAGAGGAGGAGGAGGAGGAGTGCCACGCAGGGAGCGACGGGAAGGAGGAGGAAGAGGGCAGGGTAATAGAAGGAGGCGGACCGACGTGGGTCGGGAGGCCAGGGACCCTGTGGTGTCACCGGTCCGGCTGGATCCACACGCTCAGCTGGGGCCTGTTCCCAAGGCCGACCCCTCAGTGGCTCTTAATTCAAAAACGCAGCTCAACGGCAACACCTTGCTGCTTCCATTCGCCTCTGGTTTCCCTCACACACACACACACACACACACACACACACACACACACACACACACACACACACACACACACACACACACACACACACATACACACACACACACACACACTCTCTCTTCCCCCATGGCTCAGTGGCACAACCTTGCTCTTTGCCTCGCTCCGGTTCCCCTCTTTCACCACACACACACACGTCCCCCTTAACGGATTGTTTTTTTCTCTCTTTCTTTACCTCTCTCTCGTCATCTGGCCTCTCTTTTATTTTTATTTCACCCCATACCCTCCCTTTCTCTCTCTCTCCTGTCATATCATCCCTCTCTATTCTCTCTCCCTCTATCTCTTTTGTACTATCCCCCTCTCCCTCTCTCTCTCTCTCTCTCTCTCTCTCTCTTTCTGTCGCATCATCCCTCTATTCTTTCTCCCTCTCTCTCTCTCTTTTGCACTATCCCTCTCTCTCTTTCTCTCTCTCTTTCTGGCATTTTATCCGTCTCTATTCTCTCTCTCTCCCTTCTTCTCCCTGTGTCTTTCATTTTCACTTTCTCTCCAAGGCCCCCTCGTAATGTATGTCAGCTTGACTTATTAGAATGGAGGGAGAGAGGGAGCGCTAGGCAGTAATAAAAAAAAGGAGAACAAGAGAGAGAGAGGGATGTGTGAATAACGGAGGAGAGTCCCCTGGAATACGGAGAACGAAGGGGGAAGGATGGCGATGAGGGAGACCGAGAGGGGAGGGGAGAGGAAGAGGGACAAACAAGGACGGGTTACGACAACAAGTGGGGGCGCTCGCTCCCTGCGTCCAGCTACTTCCTGGCCTCTCCTCTCGACGATTCTCTTCCACTCCAAACGTCCTTCCGTGGACCGCGTCGTTCTTATATTCACTCCTTTTTTCTCCTCTAATATCTGCCTCTCTCTCTCTCTCTCTCTTTTTCGTCCTTTTCCTTCAATGCGTGTCCCCTCTCCGCTTCTCACCCCCACAGTCCCAGAATGCAGCGCGACACAAGTGCCTACTTTTTAACAATTAACTGTTTCCTAGCAACGGGGATGTATTATGTTGGAGGAGGTGGAGAAGAGAAAGGGTTGAGGCCGTCATATGTACCGGCAATATTTCATGCTGTCGCTCAACTATTTATGCAATACAAGTATTGATCGGAAATCAGCGATCATTTGAGCTATAAAGATACATTCAATATAAAGAATATAAATTCTTCCTACGTGTGTATGAAAAGATATCCATGTAAAGTTAAATGGAATATGTGAAGGCAAATTCTTCAATGAACGGTCGCTCACACACACCAACAGACTGCAGGCTACGCTGTACACGCCGATGAGCGTGACATCCTACAGATATAAAAAACACTGTGTGTGTGTGTGCGTGTGTGTGTGTGTCTGTTTTCCCCATTGTATTTGTTTGTCTACCTCCCAGTACAGTAGAGACAGTGGCAAAAGGCAGCTGTCCCCAACGGTGTGTGCGGAGGGGAGCCAGAGGGTTCAGACACAACTGGAGGGACAGCGGCACACACAGCTGATACACAGCAGACCCTCATACAGGATGTCTCCATCCCCACCGACCGCCAGGGCCCCGTGAGAGGAGACGTAGAAGAAGAAACGAAACGTACTTTTTTTTTTTCCAACGATACGCTTTGATTTATGCACAGACACTCATCCATAATGCAAGATGTTGTGCTGCAAGAGGCTAAGTGCAAGACAGCAGAGAATATTGACAAAGGGACGGCGGCGGACAATGACACATTCATAATGTGGCAAATCCATCCACGTGACTAAACACAACGGCGAGCTGTGTCAGTCCTTCTTGCGAGGCAGGCCACCGACACACACTTTTGTTTGTTTTGTAAAGAGGGAGTCTGCCGCGGCAGGTCAGAGGACCTGAGGTACGAGCGAGGACCGAAAGGCCGGAGACGAATGGTCTGAGGCTGACGGGTGTGAAGCATCGGACGGGCCATGACGCAAATGGGATAGAGTGAGTTGCAATAAAGCATTTTCTCTCTCTTGAGGGAGAGAGAGGGAGACGGAGGGAGAGGGATGGATGGATGACGGAGAAAAGGAGGGACAGATGGAGTGATAGGACATTAACAAGTGAGAGAACACTGGGAGGGTGAATGACAGAAGGTGAAAGGAAACGCTGGCACGGGGTGGGGAGAGGAAAGGGTTAAGGAGGACAGGAGAGAGAGAGAGAGAGGGAAGGCGAGAGAGGCGGTTGCCGCGGCAACAGGAGCCGGCGTGTTTTTTTTCCCCTCTCCTTTTTCTATCGCCCTCTGCGCCTCTCTCTCTCTCTCTCTCTCTCTCTCTCTCTGTCTCTCTCTCTCTCTTACCGTCTCTCTCCTCTATTGCTGAGGGTCAAAGTTTGATGGCGTAAAGTGCCAGCCGCATGCTTTTAAGGGCTGTGTATTAACGTTGATTGTATGCGGGAGGGAGAGGAGAAACATCCTGTTTTATCAAACAGAAAATGTGAATGTGTTCCTGTTGTTCACCAACTGAAACACATTGTTTTTTGACAGAAGTCACCTCGGTTCCTCAATATGTATGCCGCATGCTGTGTTTTTATCTTAATTTTTTTTACGAAGCTGTTTTTCAGAGGAAACCTGAGGGTCACGATAGCATGGCTGGCGTTCCATGGACATCCACTTCTCTCAGGACAAAGTCCAGTTGTGAGTGTGCCTCCAAACCCATCCACCAATCCGTTGACAGCCACTCTAGGAAAGATGTGCTCTGGTGTCCTAGGTTGTTGCGACATCACACCAGGATGTGTGTGTGTGTGTGTGTGTGTGTGTGTGTGTGTGTGTGTGTGTGTGTGTGTGTGTGTGTGTGTGTGTGTGTGTGTGTGTGTGTGTGTGTGTGTGCAACATACATCACAAAAGAAGATAACTTGGACCCCGAGGTAGAGGAGGGTAATAAAGCAGTGAGACCCAGCAGCGGAACATGAACAGAACCATGATGATGATGGCTCCGTCAAATGTAATGGACTGCAGGGGGGGGGGGGGGGGGGGGGTAAGGGAACTAAAGGCCACCAACAAGGCTGACCTCCTTCAATGGGGCAATCACTCTCGTTGCACAACGCATATACCACAGATTTGGATTACGATCTGCACATGGCAGTTATAACCTGTTCTCTATCCATTCTCTACCCCCCCCCCCCCCCCACCCCCACCCCCACCCTCCCTTGCTAACCCTTCCCTTGATCTCTCCTCAGCCATCCCACTAGCCCCTCACTTGGTGTCATTAAGGAGCACTCAGCCTTTTACCGCCTCTGGAGGGGAGCCCCCTCTTTCTCCCTCTCCAGGTATGTGAAGCAGGCAGCCAGGCAGGCCTTGTCTTGCTTCATGGGATGCAGATGCCTAGCCAGTCAGCCCATCCTCCTCCTCCTCCTCCTCCTCCTCCTTCTTCCGCATCTCTCCCCACTCTGTCTCTCTCCCCCTCCTCCTTCCCTACCGGTATCCGTAGTGATTGGAGGCAGGGTTCTGTGGTTGCTAGGAGACGAGGAGAGTGTGGCAGTCGGTATCGGAGCAAGAGGGAGGGAGAGGGGGGAAAGGTTCCATGAGGATGCCAAACCCTGCTATTAGGAGAGAGCTCCCCCTGCTGGAGATTGTTGTAATGATCCCAAAAAGTTGTTCAGACATAAAAAAACATTTACCATCTACCCTTTCACAATTAGTGAATACTGCACACAATTGGGTTCGTTTAACACATTTAATAAACGAATAAAAGATGCAGTGTTGCTGTTCATCTGTGTTTTAGGTGACGCTGCATTACAATACGGGCCATGCTCATGTTTAGACACAAAAAGAAAAGGTGACGGCTTGAATTGTTTCCAAGGTTATGTCCTTAAACTGTCAAAAGTTTCAGCCAAGACTAACAGCTCATATGTATATATACGGTTTCTGTTTCTCATCTCCCTACTCTTTGATCCTCGCCAGATAAAAATTCAACAGAAATTGAGAAATGGATAAGCCATTGTCCGGCCATTCATAGTTGGATCCTATTCCCCTGATTTCTTTGTAGTAAAAAGAGTTGAGTTGTTCACCACAGCCTCAAAGCGACAGTCAGTGAGTCTACTGATATCTGCAGTCAGAGGGACACTAATTGTGATATCGTTGGACCCTAGGGCTCAAAAAAGATCAAAGACTGTGAAATTGTACCATTTCACAACGTACCAGCGTACTCGTCAAAGGGCTGCTTAGACTGGTGTTTCCTTTACAGATTCAATATAAGCCTTTCTGCTCGTTCCTCCTCTAAGACACTGTAGGGACGCACGGTTTAGCATCGCTGTAGGACCGGCATGTTTTCTGTATGACTCTGACTCCAAGCGGTCGTCATGGAAATTACAAATCACTGCAATCGTGAGCATTTTCAGTGGTCGGTTGGTGCCACATGAATTGCCTGCTGCAGATCTCAGAATGCAGAATGCAGCGTTTTTGGAGCGTTCTGTTGCGTCGATTACAGCTGTCGACCTCTAACTTCAAAATGAAATCATCTTACGAGTTGGATTTTCATTTTCATCTCAAATATTCCCTTTACTGGGTCACAGTGCAAAAGAAAAAAAAAGCACATGAAGTCTTTTTTTGCATCTGTTTTCGTGGTATTATTTTACAGACCCAGACTTTACCCAACAGTCACCCATGACAATTATGATTCACGTCACGTATTAAATTGCATTGAAACATTTTTTTATGTAATAACACTGACAACCAAAACCAAGAATCAAAGAAAGCATCGAAGACTTGCCATAAAAGAACTCAATCATTCCATTGTGCACATTGTCCCCTCTCTAGCCATTACTGTGGGTGGGAGAAGTGCTCTATATCCAGAGTGAATTTGTATCTAAGGCACTTAGCTCCAGTTTCTCTCTGCGTGTGTTCAGGGTACAGAGCTTTACTCCGACTGATCCTAATTGCCCATTGGGTAACTTGATTGACAACCCAAAGCCTTCGCCTCGCAATACTCTTTTGTATGGAACCAGTCCAGACAGGTCCACTGCATACCTCCAGACTAGAATGGCCAAGCAATTCCCGAGCCTTGTTTTCACTCAATGCAAATTGCATGTGTTTCACGTTGTCTCAGGCATCAATGTATATATATAGTTCCATGCGCATTGATTGGGCTTGACTAACTGCTCGGGTGCATTCAGATATCAGAGTTCTTTCACTGCTTAACGCTGTTGCCGCCTAAGCTGTATTGGCCATACAGAACCATTAACTGATTCAAACGTGAAGGCCTGCTTCAAGTGGCACGGTGTGAATAGCATAACAACGGCTGTTGATCCTCTGTGCGCATCCAATGACCTTGGATGTGGCAGAGTCACTCTGTCATACTGTAACAGGCCCCACGGTGAGTTTGTCATTTTCTCTTTCTCCGTTCCTCCCTTTCGGAGGCATGGAGCTTTGGTATTATCCAGAAAAAAATCGTTTTTTATCTTACCACACTGTAAGGTTTCATGGTAATACATTTTAATGGAAACAAGGGTGCTTCTGTATGTGTGAGTGTGAATGTTTTCACGCATGCACATTTTAGTGTGCGCACTCCTTTTGTGTGTGCGTGTCCGTGTGTGTGTGTGTGTGTGTGAATGTAGTGCACACAAATGTTAAAGAGCAATGCACTTGCACAAACATTATCCACAGTTAGGGTTCTGTGATGCAGTTGCCATGGTAACCACGTTAGAAATAGCTGTGTATCTGCAAGGGAATGAAATGAATTGAATTGTTTAGAAATAGACATTAAAAAGAGACAAAAACAAGTGTGTGTGTGTGTGTGTGTGTGTGTGTGTGTGTGTATACACAGTGCAAAAGCTGCAGTAAATTAAGAGTGCAGTAACATAGATGGGGGCATAGGGCAAATCCATTATGATGCTGGGAGAGAGTGAGTGGGTCTGTGTGAGCGCCGATAAGCTTGCAGAGACAACATCATGACTGTAATAGATCTCGAGCATTTTGGCTTTGTTGTTTCCCCTTGTATGTGATTGCTTTATGTTCAAATCACAAAGCGTCAACGGTTTGAAACCAGAAATGTGGACACAGGTAATATGTAGGGCTATACCACAAATGGCAACATTGTATAATAAGCTCAATTTAACTTGGTGTTGAAACTGGATATTGGTAGTAACGTACGATAGCCTACATCCCAATTTTTTTGTGGCAGTTATCTTTACCTTAAAATAATTAATTTCTTGTTCACATTTGATCTTTCCACCTTTGTCCTCCTATGGCATTATGTGATACGTGTTATGTGGTCTATCATAAAGCGGTTCTTTAGTCAGGCCTACAGATGTACCATCAGAACAAAGGATATCCATAATTAGGAGTCCATAAAAAGAAAGAGGATAATAATTTGAATCATAAGAACATAAATATCGTTCAGTAAAGAAAAAAAAAAGATTTAGAAAATAATTAAAATGGCAAAGGGAATGAATAGAATAAACGGAAAGATATGATGGAGAAAGACGAGGGTGGGGGTTCAGGAATATCAGTGTGTATGCATTTTCAAGGCGGTCTTTCAGCTGCAAAAAACAGTAACAGGAAAGCGAATGGGGCTGCCGATGAATGCATGCCTTATACGACTGATTATTTAATGGAAATGAAAATGTATTATCTTTTAGAATTAGGTGGTTACAAGTAAAGTGGCAATGTATTTAATTTTAACTCGAACTAACGTTAGCTAGGTGAAATCCCTACCTAGCTAAACGGTGTGTGAAAGAAGAGGAGAAGGAGAGGGAACAAGAGGGTAGGGGGCGGGGGTGTATGGACCTCACTGGCTACGGGACATACAGGCACCCCGATTGTGCTCTCATTATTTTTGGAGGTGAGGACAATAGAACTCGCAAACCGGAGGAAAGGCCCGGGATTCGAGTGTTGTGACGGGGCCCCCGACTTTGCCGCCGCTGGTCGGGGTTGTCAGGGCTACAGAGAGGGAGAGAGAAAAGCGGCGGAGCAGTCGAATCAAGGCTGAGGTTTCCTGCCACAGCAGCAGCGGATTGTCACAAAACAGCCTTTCACTCTTCGAGAGGCCTTGTACGTTTCTTACTCACTCAGGTAAGCATTGCTTGAATAGCTAGATCTGATCAGCGTTTCTGGCTGTATAATGTTAGCTACGTTTGTTAGCTTAGTGACATTAGACACGTTGGTACGGATAGTGGTGTTATGCATCATCCTGACAGTTCTGGCTTGCCTGCTATGGAACGTTATTTATGCTAACGTAACCCACACAGGCATTGCATTTCTAGAAGAAACATCTGCACCTAATCACCTCTCTTTTGTAGCTATTGCTGCTCGCCTCCCCCATTTCTAGCTGGCTGAAGCTAGCTAATTAACTACGTGCTTCATTGTTCAGCAGAGCATTTTTCGTAGCTTGTGTTAACAGCAGCTTTATCTGCTGTTTGTTAGCTTAGCTAACCTTACTTGCTTTATTTATTGCAGTACTAGCTGCAAGCTAAGCTATATCGGTATCACACATTGTGCTGTGACGTTGGCGAATTTGGATGGTTTTTCGCAGCAGTCTAGCTGACAGACAGGCATGACCGCCTAGCTAATCTTATTGCATGTCATGCGATGAGCAACAACCTCATTAGTTAGTTATTCAGGTAAACAGTAATAACAGCATAAGTGTTAGTGTTTATAATGACGCCATAAGGACAAACAAAGCTTGTGATTGAAACTTGCGCTTAAAAAACAACAATGCGCGTGCCCTATTGTTTAATAATGGTAGGGTGGGCAAATAATTGAGTCCCTAGTATTTATGTTACCTGGATAAATACACCGTTTCAGCTAACCATCGTGCAATATAAGTGTATAATTCGTGAATACAGCTGTACCGTTTGATATGCTCATGGAGTTTATGCACCAAGATGCTGCAGACAAATGAATTTTTCATATTAATTCTAGCATGACGAGGTAGCTAGTTATATTCCAACAGTTAACCACGTTATGCGTCAGATGACAAGGTTTCACCTGCTTTGACCAATTGTTGAACCTCTTGTGACCAATAGTCACTGACCATCCCTTGTGTACAGGTCCTCGAAGATTCCAGCCCGCCTTACTGTCCCCGTTTAGCCTATATCACACACTTAAATAAGCTCAGTCGTTCAATATTACTTTGATTTAACCATGAAGTATGGTACTAAGGTATTTCATAAAACCTAACTTGTCGCAAATAGCCTGTATTGCATTTAAAACTAGTTTAGTAAATACTATAAGTATTCTCCCTAATAGTTGTAACCAGATGTATAACTTTTTCGTTCCACTTTGATAACATATAAACTGAAGCTTAAATTAGATATGTGTCCCGTGTTTGTTAAAACCTACCAGCTATTATAACAGGGCAACATGATTTATAAGTAATGTATTGACAAAAATACACATTGAGTAGATGAAAGAACCCTTTAACCATGGCTTATTAATAATTTAGGCCTCTTCAGCGTGCTGCCATAAGAAATTCCTAAGCCTAGCTAATTATCAGGTGTAACTATTTGCTATCACACACTGTATTCCTGTGTAAAGAAAGTTGTGCCTAAGTTTCCTGCAAGGCTATTTTGGTCCGTTCAGTGTTTTACAGTATGTTTGAGACAGACAATGAGGCTTGTGTCACCTAGTGGCCTCATGAATAATGACCCCATAAAGGTGGCTTCACCCCATAATTACACCCCTGCTGGTTTAAGTGCCTTATAAAGTAAGTTAAATAGGTTTCAGTTCAGTTTAGGTGATAATTATCTTCAGTTAGCTTATCTGCACAGAGGCCTAGAGGGACCGTTTGGCTTGTCTGGTCAGACTCACATTCTTGTGAAGTTGGATTGTGAACTCGATTCTTGTTTTTTTCCCCCTAAACGGTGGATGATATTTAAAGAGAACTAATACGCTGAAGATCTCACATACGGTTTCATTGGTGTAGTATTAGTGGACATTAACTCAACTAAATCCGGTAATGACAGTTTGTCTGGCCCTTGGATCTAGAAAGCATTAGCATGCACACCTTCCTTTCCAAAGCTTGTTTGTAGGTAGCCCATGAGATAGAACCTTGTGACATCGCATTCTATGTTTCTCAACTGAGTGACTTAAACAAAATTAACGTCCATTTAACCATACTAGTTGCTGCTGTAGGTCTGCGTTGGCTTTTTTCAAATGATTTAATTTCATGGTTTTTCATAAAAGTAATGGATTTTTTTCTTAAAACTATGAATGTAACAATACGATTCCCAAGTATTTAATAGATGAAATTAATTTAGTGATGTGTTCTGCCAATAGTTTTTATCAATTTGATTCCGTTGTCAGCCACCTAGCTCAATTGAATTCGAATAGCCCAATCTGTATTGATGATAAAGCCGGTGTTGTTAATGGTAAATATATTTTTGAGGATCTAAAAGTGTGTTTATCCAGAATATCAACTAATCAAAACATAGAATATGTTACTTTTAGTACCAGTAACTAAAAACTTGTTTACGTTCTTTGTAACACTGTAATCTTTTTTTTGCTGTAGGAGTTCCTAATAGATGTTGTGATTGGTCAGTAGTTAGTCTGTTGACTTATTTAAATGTTTTCTGTGTCATCTTTTGTCGTTTCAGTCTGAAGGTGCCTGAGGGAAAGACTGAAGGAAGATGAATTCACATGAATGGAAATACTGGAGAGAAACGGAGAAGCAGAAACTCAAGCAAACTAAACTTGAAGATGACTAAATGGGATTCCCTTCTTTTGGCTATCGCGGTGTGGAATTAGGTAGCACTAAATAACATTTGACAGAAAAGTAAACAAATAGAAGGAAAAATCATCGCTGGAGATTTAGGAGGGCACGGAGGAGACAATGAACACGTAGGCAAAGTGTAAGGAATGCAGTAAGAAGAAAGTAAAGGAAAGAGCAGGGACCAAAGACTTCTAACAATCCAGCTTAATACATTAGATCAACAGTGTCGGGAGAGAAAGGAACCAAGGAAGAGCATATTTCCAAACAGCAAACCACAAGGCAACAAAGACCAGATGAAAAACAGACAGGGGGGATTTTTGTTGAGGGAACAATAGACCTAAACAGAGACTGGTGTGTTAGTATTACTAAAGAAATGATAGTCTCACCAAGAGACGGTTACTTACAAGTCTCCTTTCCTTGAGGAACTGAGGAGGAAGTACCGGTTTGTCGTAGCCGAAGGCGGCCCTAACGAGCACTTCTATGTGCGGTTTTTTTCCCTGGGTATGGAATGCCGAACTCTCACCAAACTGTTTTGTTTTACCGCAACCTTTTGCTTTTGTTTTTGTTTTTGTTTTTGTTACCCGGGAGAACTCCCAAGAGGCAGTCGCGCCGTATTTAGTGCCAACCAGCTTTAGCTTCCTGGGAGTTAATACGTCGCCTTTATCCACACGCCCGAAATTACATTGAACCGCCGTTCACTTTAACCAGATCAACCCTGTTGGACTTACTGTCAAGCTGTTACATTTTTTTCCAAGGTGGACATAATTACATCATGTGCCGATTTGTGCGCGTCCTCTTTTTTGTGGGGATTTGAATATCTCCCCTTCTGATCACGTCGGCCCCAACATCAGTATTGACCTTTTTTTGCTGCTATTCCATTTTTTTTTTTTTTGACCATTCATTATTATCCTTTTATGTTTACTTTTTGAGGGACAGTTGCAGGTTTTTTTTTTCTCCATCACTGCCAGCTACCACCCGAAGCCTTTCAGTGTGTCAAAAGAAGCGTCCCACCACATATTGATTGATTTCCCTTTTTTTTAAGATAGAAAAAAGAGAACATGCAGAATTTCCCTCATAGCCCGGCTCCCCCATCACTTCCCCCTGGGTTCTCTGGCAGGGGAGGAGGAGGAGGGGGGCCTCCTTACGCGCCGCAGCCCACGGACCCCCAGATATCCCCCAGGATGACAGAGGACTACACTGGGATGCAGCAGCAGCAGCAGACTCCCCTAAACCCCCAGAGCCACAGTCAGCACCCCCACCATCGAGGGCACCACCTCCCCAGCCAGGCAAGCCCCATGCTGGCTTACGGTGGTGGGAGAAACAGGGTCTCCGGAGAGCCACCACAGGGTAGCGTCCACAGCGCAAACAGTAACAACCCTTATCGGAAGGAGGCCATGGATTTTTATTTTTCAATGGGTGGGAAAGATAGGCACAGGAGAGGGGGAATGGGATACGGGTCAGGTTTCGGATATTCCAACCTGGACGGACATATACCTCCCCAGTACAGACACGGCGGATCGGGATCCGCGTCCTCGTCTGGGATGATGTCTCCTTATCCCGTAGACTATGGGCCCAGTGTTACCCCAGGCTCTGGTGCTGCCGGAGCGTTTTCCCCTTCCCATCAGTACGCCATGAGTCAGAACCCTGCAGTGCAGGCGGTCGCGGGCTCTCAGATGCAGGCTCGACACCACGGGCAGACCTACCCGGGACATCAGGGCAGCGTTCACCACGGCCAGCAGCAACGGAGCTACCCCCACCCGGCCGTCTCCGGGGGCCGAATGGGGCCCCAGTACCCACACTACCCTCCACAAGGGGGCGCCACCACAGGGTCGTCGGGGATGTACAGCCCGCCGCCACAGAGGTATCACGAGCAAGGGCCCTCGAGTACGGGGTTCGACCCCAAGGTCAACAACCCCGCCAACTCCAACTCCAACTCTGTCTCGGCCGCCGCTAACAACGTGGGCCCGATGGAGAGCCACCCGCAGGGTTTCCACCCGTCCGCCTACCCCTCGTACTCGCCGCAGCCGCACTCTCTGCACAAGCAGGCCGCCCTCCAGCACCGCAATTCTCAGCACAGCGTGGCGCTGGGCTACGACAAGATGCAGCATCATGGGCCCTCCCCCGGCTCCGTTTACGGCAAACCGCACCCGGCCACCCATCCCAGCGTACCTCACCCGGCGGCATCCCAAGAGATCGCCAAGTCGCCGATGCACTCCAACGCTCAGCAGACGCAACTCAACCAAAACTTCAGCCCCATCTCCAACCCCTCCCCCGCCGCGTCTGTCGTGCAGTCGCCCAACTGTAGCTCCTCGCCCTCGCCGCTGATGGGCGTGCCCGAAGGGCACGGAAACTCGTCGGCCCACGCTTCCTCTCACCCGCCCCCTCCTCCCGTTCCCAACCCCCGTAGCAGTCACGGTAGGCTCCTGCAGACAGTGCCTCAGCTGAGTCCCACGCCCAACTCCAACAGCAGCGTGAGCAGCTGTGGGAGCAGCGGCAGCCATAAGCCGCAGGGCTTGAACGCGGGCGTCCATTCCAATCTCTCCGGCCGCAGCCGAATGGGGATGGGAGGAGGGCGAGACGAAGGCTGCGCTGTCGTTTACCCAGCGTCCCCCCTGGACAAGCTGCAAGACTCCGGGCTGAACAGCCTCAACGCCTTGACCTCCCAAGTAGCAAACCTACCAAACACGGTGCAGCACATGCTGCTCACTGACACGGTGCTGACGCCGAAGAGGGTGAGAGACGGCGGCCCGGGGCCGACGCAGCCGGGGTCGAATGTCATGCCCCCGTCGCAGCCGAGGAGCCGGAACGCCAGCGCCGCCTCCAGCACCAGCACGGTCCGGGAAGGAGGCGGAGCGGTGGGCGGGGACTGCGCCAGCTCGGAGGCCGGAGCCGACGAAGACTCCTCGGTGATGTCGCCCAGGGGCTTCCCCGGAGCCAAGCTGGAGCGAGACGAGCACTTCTCCGAGGGGGAGCACAGGCGGATGAGGCAGATGAGCGGCGCCAGTAGCGGCTCCGAACCCACCGGCTACTATCCTCAGAACCACGGAGGTCAGGGGTCACACGGCAGGGCGATGCCCTCGGAGGTCGTGGCGAAACAGTCGGCGGGCGTCTCGGAGGCGAAAGCGGCACACGGTCACGCTCCGTCCTCTTCGTCGCCCACCGTTGCTGCTAAGTGTGCCGAAGGGGGTCCGACCTCGCGCTCCAGGCCGCCCGTCACCTCGACTCCCTCGGCCTCCAACGCGCCTCCTTTCCGCTCCAACTGCCTCACGGAGCCCGTGGACGCGGACGGCAAATACGGCCCCCGGAAAACCGCGGAAGGGAAAAATGAAGGAACTAAAGGTGAATATGAAGGCGTGGTGGAAAGACGGGAGAAGAGCGCGGGCCAAGGAAAAGGAGGGCGAGAGGTGAGCCTGCAGCACGGCCAGGACAAAGAGAACCGCCTGGAGGGAAAACCTAGTTTGCACAGCGACAAGAGGGGCATGAAAACAAAGGAGTCGGAGAGCCAGAGTCTGGAGGAGCAGCACAACACCAGCGGCGTGGGGGTGATCGTCTCCGCGCGGTCGGAGGGGAGCCAGGCGGACAAGCCGGGCCACCCCGAGGAGAACTGTCTAGACGAGAAGCAGTCGCATGCCTTCTCCAGAGACTCCGGCAGCCACAACGGTGAGGAAGGAGTGGACCTCAGCGTGTACTCCTCTCACCACCAGCTCCACCAGAAGCCTCACTTTGGCCGCCCTCAGAACCCTCCCTGCTCCGGCCCTCAGAAGTACGGCTACCCGGAGTCACCGTCTGGCTCTGATGTGACCGGGAAGAACAGAGGGAGACCGGGACCGGGGGGCTCCACGGAGTCTAATCTGCGGTTCCCGGTCTACCACCAGTCCCAGCCGAACTACGGCCCCGCGCATCCAAAGGACGTACTGGAGGCGGCGGGGAAGAGAGGGGAGGGGCAGGGAGCCAGGGGCCACGACGATCACAGCGCTCAGCTGCAGCAGCCCTTCCCCAGCCTGCTACAGGAAGTCCTCCAGGGTTATAACTCTGACCGGCGCTACGGGCGCCCGGAGCAAGCACTTACTGCCCACCTCCAGGCTCAGATGACTCAGCAGCAGTTTCCAGGCAGGCAGGCTTACGGCGCCGCCGACGGTGGGCGAGCGCAGTCGGGGGCGAGCGAGCCCGTCCAAATGACGAGCGCCGCCAAGCCCCCCCAGTCCAACCGGCAGCGCCAAGGGGCCGGACACGGACTGGACGTCTTGGCAGAACCTCACCCCCCCACGAGGCCGGAGGCGGGTGGTGCCAAGGGGTCGCACCACACGGACAAAATTAAAGCGGGCGTTCCCCGGGGTCACCTGCCAGATACGGCGGATTCTCGGCCCCCTCCGACGAAACACATCAACCTAGCCGACTACTCTTTACCTCAAAGGAAGCCCCCTCCCGGCGGGCCGGCACCCTCCTCGGCTGTGCAGGAGCTGCTCCTGCAGGAGGCGGAGCCCCTGGCGGGCGGACCGGGCCACCCTGAGGGTCCGAAGCCCCCCACCGGCCTCCTGGCCCCGTCGTCCTCGGAGCGCCGGTCGGTCATCTGCGACGTGTCGCCCGGCCGCCGCGGCACGCCCGAGCGAGACCGGGAGAGCGACAGGGACAAGGGGGACAAGGGCCAGACGGTGATTCAGCCACCTTTCACTTCCTCCACAGCGGCGGCGGCGGCGGCGGTAGCGGCGGCAGCAGGATCCGGCGACCCGGGGAGAGAGGTGGTGCCCTGTGAGAAACGAGAGGTGAAGATGGAGGCCGGCTCCAAGGAGACGGTCCCCGAGCCTGTCCATTTGCACGCTGACCTCCGTAACCCCAAGGAGGCTCACGTGGAGTACCACGGCAAGCCCGCGCACGCCTCCGTGCTGACCAACGCGGACCCGTACAAGAGGTCCGCAGGGGAGATGGCCGCCATGACCCCTCACCCCAGCGCCAACCCTCTCTCCCCGCCCTCCAGACACGCGGCCTACCTCCACGGCGTCGACCTGTCCGGTGCTCACCAGGCCGGCTACCCCGCCTATCGCTACGGTGACGCCAGAGACGGCAGCATGATGCAGCGCAACCCCCATTACCCCTCCCATCACCCCTACCACGCCCTGTCTCCCCCGGCCCAACTACAAAACCCACAGTCCTCCGGCAAACTACAGATGTATCCCTACGCCCGCGGGCCGCATCACCCCCTGGAGGTGAGCGACCGGCTGGACTGGGGGGCGGCGGTGAACAGGCCCGCCAAGGACATGATGATGCAACCGGGTCCCTCGCCGGGCCTCCACAAGCTCAGCCAATCGGAGCAGAGGCAGAGAATGATGTCGTCACTCGGGGAACTGATGCCCAGCGACCCGCATTTAGCCAAAGCCCCGCATCCGCACGCTGGCTCCTACTACGACATGAAGATGTGGGAGTCGGCCCATTCAGGGAGGGAGATGATGGAGGGGGATCCCTATCACAGAGTCCAGCATCCTCCTCCTCCCTCTTCCTCTCTTCCCCCGGCCGCCGCTCATCACAGGCCCGCTCTGCCCGCTCAGGTAGTCCCGCCGGTGGGGCCCAGCGTGACCGACGCCCCCGACGTGTCCAGAGGACCGGCGGAGGACACCAAGCCGCTCGTCGGCCGACTGCCTCTGGCCTTCCCGTCCAACTCCACCAAAACCCCTGGCGACGGCAGCTCCCCCATCCTGCCGGCGGCGGGTCAGCGGCAGGGCAAAGGCGGCCTCGCCGGCGACGCCAACCCGCTGATGCTGCGGCGGAGGGTCCGCTCGTTCATCTCCCCCATCCCGGCCAAGAGGCAGCACCAGGACGGCGCCCTGCAGAGGGCGGCGCTGAACTCGCACCACTCGCCCGGGGCGCTGTCCGAGTCCAGCCACCACAACGACCAGGACGACTCGTCCAGCTCAGACATGACCTGCCCCCGGCTCGCCTCCCCCACGCCGGGGGGGCAGAACACCTACTCGCAGTCCCTCTCTCCCTCCAGCGGCGGCAAGGGCAAGCTCCTCTCCCCAAGGAAGGGCCGCGGCTTGAAGCTGGAGGCCATAGTGCAGAAGATCACGCCCAGCGGCAGGAAGCCGAGCGGCCACAGCGACGTGGACTCCAACCACTACCCCAGCTTCTCCCACAGCGAGATGTCCCAGTTCAGCGACTCCATGGACCAGGACCTGGCGCATTTCTCCCGCGTGGGCGCGGGAGACGAGGGCTACATGGAGGACGGCCACTCTCTCAACAGCCTGATGCCCTTCAGGGGGCTGGACGAGACGGGCCCGCTGCCCCCCTCGGCCTACGCCTGTGACCCTCACCACGTCTCCTCGCAGGGCCTCAAACAGCAGACGGACTTTGACTTTGGCCTGGGCCCTGCCGGGGCGTTGGCCGCGGGGGATAAGGAGGACCTGAGGATGGCCGCGGACTTCTCGCTGCTCGGGCCCTTACCGCCCCCTCCGCCTCTCCCTCGCCCCGTCCAGGGATCCCCGCCTCCGTCCTCGTCCGCCCTCTCGGACATCCAACATTTCACCAACACCTACCAGCAGCTGGAGACGCGGCGGGGGGACCAGTCCGGCGCCACTCTCCTCCGGCAGAAGCTCCAGGAGTCGGGCATGGGCTTCGACGACTACTCCGCCGCCGACTACTACGGGGGCACCCCGCCCCAGCACGGCCAGGGCCACATGCTGAGCAGACACCCCATGACCCCCGGAAGGTCGTCGCTGTCGCCGCAGCAGGACAGCGGCGTGCCCAAGGGCTACTTCCCCTCGGGCAAGAAGAAGGGCCGCCCCGTGGGGAGCGTGAACAAGCAGAAGCGTTCCCAGGGCCAGGGGCCGCCCGGGGCCCACACGCCCACCGCCGTCCCCCCCGGGGGCACCTCCGACCTGTCCAGCACGTCCCCCGGCGCCGCCGTGACCCCGCCCCTGGCGCCCACGCTGACCCCACTGGCTCCGCCCTGCCCCGCGGCCCCGCCCCTGGCTGTGTCCCCTCTGAGCAACCACCAGGCTGCCCCCTGCCTGACCCCGCCCACCCTGACCCAGGTGGTGAAGCTGGACGTGGAGAGCGAGGACACGCTCCCGGAGGCCGAGGTGAAGCCCCGCCAGCGGAGACGGGCGGGGGTGAAGGACGAAGTGGAAGGAGAAGGCGGCGAGGAGGTGGTGGCGGCGGCGGCGGCGGCGGCGGCAGTGGCGGCGATGAGGGGCAGGCAGAGGAGGAGGAGGAGGAGCAGGGCGGCAGCGGGCGCAGCCGGCCCAGCCGTGACGACCCAGGAGGAGGACCTAGACGCCCCGTCGGGGCCCAGCCCCAGCAGCAGCGGAGTCCTGCCCGAGGCCCGCAAAGGCGTCTTCACCCCGCACATCCACGTGGAGAACAAAGTGCCGGAGATCGGGGCTGTGTGCACCATCGTCAACGCCGAGGAGGAGAAGGCGACGAAGGGCGAGCGGGCCGCCGCGGCCGGGGGCAAAGGCGGCGGCGGCGGCGGCGGCAGCGTGGGCATGGAGGCGCTCCTCGCCTCCGCCGCCAGGAGGGAGCGGGACGCGGAGAGACGGGAGGCGGAGGAGGCGGAGAGCGCCCTGCTGTCGCGGAAGGCTCTTCCCTCGTCGGGCTACGTGGTGACGGGCCCCGTGATCACCGAGACCAGCCACTCCGGGCGCCTCCTCTGCTGCCTGTGTCAGAAGTGGGCCAACTACAAGCACCTGGGAGACCTGTACGGGCCCTACTATCCGGCCGAGTACGCCGCGCGGCTCCCCAAGAACCAGCCGCAGGTCAGGCTGGGACAGGCGGCGACCTCCATCAAGGCCGGGCCCAATTCAGAGTCGGGTTTCAATGCGTCGGCCAGCCAGGAGACTCACCATCAGCAGCAGCAGGCCGTACCGCTTACAAACAACTACCAGCAACTACCGACTGAGGGTGACCACGCTGTCGGCCATTTTACAAAATGTCCGTCTTCTATGATAGGGACCGAGATGATGATGTATCTGGCGGGGAAGCTGGCCAACAGCGCCGCCAGCAGACCACCGGCCGTTTCCTGGGACATGGGCCAGGACTACCGACCCATCCCCGAGCTAAAGAAAGAACCGGAACCTCTGAGTGAAATCCCTTACCCTCCGCCATACCAGCAACCGCAACAACAACAACAACAACAACAAATACAGCAACCACCACCACCACAACAACAACAACAACAACAAATACAGCAACCACCACCACAACAACAACAACAACAACAACAACAACAACAACAACAACCACCACCGCCAGCGCCAGAGGAGTCCCCCCAGAGGCCGCCGCACAGGAAACTGACCTCCCACCCGCGCTTCAAGAGGAGGCATAAATCCAGCGACGAGTCCCCCAGAATGGTGCCTTCCAACAACAAAGCCTCCCTGCCCTTCCAGCCCCCGCCCCCGGCCCTGGACTCCCTGGGACCCCTGGCTCAGCTGGCCCAGCTCCCTCAGATGCCCATGGACCCCGAGGAGCTGTGGGTGCACGAGGGCTGCATGGTCTGGTCCAGCGGGGTCTTCCTGGTCAACGGCAAGCTCTACGGCTTACAGGAGGCCCTAGATGGCGCCAGAGACACTGTAAGTGCTCCACATGCCCCCCATTTGCCTTGGTCGAGGGTTGAGAACGTTTTGAATGTGTTCCAGTGGTGAATAAGTCATGTCTGAATCCTGTGTGTTAGTGTTTTCTGTGATGTAACGGTGGCTAACGGTGTCTGATGCTGTGTTCAACTCGACAAATGAAACTCGGTGGGAGCAGCACACACTGATTTAGACTTGCGTACGCCGCACGACTCACTGAATGAAATTTGCTCTGCACGACTGTAATTCGGCCGGGTATTAATAGTGTGTGTTTGTGTATGGATTTTCACGGCCTCACTGTGGCCACAGCAGTCCTTCATTGTGGATATTGATTTTTCTCTCTCTCTCTCTCTCTCTCTCCCTCTCCCTCTCCCTCCCTTCATCTTTCCGTCTCTCTTTTTGTCTTCCCAGTGTTGCTCGTATTGTGAGATGGTGGGTTCGACCCTAGGCTGCTACACCAAAGGCTGCACACTCCGCTATCACTTCCTGTGTGCGTCAGAAGCCGGTGAGTGACGGCCGCAGAAGACGTGGGCTTGAGATGGAGAAACAGACGTGTTCTCAGGCGTGTCTCGTTACCGATAGCTACACCACGTGACCTTGAGAAATATGTTCTAGCTGTCGGAGTTGACCGCGCACATGGATAACTTCACACGCATGCATATACTACAGTACCCACACACACAGTCGCGCGCACGTACACACACACACAGACTTCAAACATTCAGTGTTGCTGTAATAAGTGTGTAATGGCTGGTCTTGTGTTGCCGTCTCTGTGTTGATAAAAAAAACTCTCCTCCGCTCAGATTGCACTCTGAATGAAGAGAACTTCTCACTACGCTGTCCGAAGCACAAGGTAAAGAGGGAGAGGTTGGTTCCATTCTCCTTTTTGTCTCTCTCTCTGTCTCTCTCTCTCTCTAGGGAAATCCAATTTAGTTCGACTCGCTGAAAAACGCTCCTCTCTTATTTTCCACTTTACTGCCTTCTCTCTTTATCAGTGTTAGCATTGTAATGGTCTCTCTCTGATGCTCTCTCTGTCTCTCTCTCGCTCTCCCTTTCTCTCTCTCTCACACTCTCTTTCTGTCTTTCTTTCTGTCTGCTTCTCTCTGTCTCTCTCTCTCTCTCTCTCTCTCTCCTCCTCCTCCTCCTTCCTCTCTTCTACCTCCAGTTTCCCCAGAGCAGTCGGCCTGCCAAGTCCGTGTACCTGGAGCAGTCTGAGAGAGGATGAAGGAGGCAGCGAGGAAGACGAGATGCAGGGGTTTGGGATCGGTACGTCCACTCCCCCGTCGCTAATCTGTGAGAACTGCGATTGATTTTTGCCGCGTTGCGTTTGAACGATTCGGAGGGGCCGTTTGTTTTCTTTGAGGCGCCGCGCCGACGTTCATAATACACCGCGACCTGTGTTTGTTGTCCGCCCAGGGATTAGCTTCTCCTCAAATGAACCTGGTAAATGAGATATTGAAACGAACGGTTGGACAGAGAAATCATTTGTCTGACAAAGCGATCGATTCCCCGAGGCTGTGTTTTTAAGTTACGTGGCCACACACACGCACGCACGCACGCACGCACGCACGCACACACACACTTATTTGAATCTAAAACCCTTTTGTCTGTGACGTGTCACTTGCTCGTCCATTCTCATGGCTTGTCTCTGGCTTTATTTGGACACTGGGTGACAAGCTGCTAACCAACGTTGTCTGTGCTTTGCTCCCCAGGTACACTTGAAGGACAGGAGACTGAGGTTTGTTGGTGAAACGGCCCTGAGCAAGACAGGACAAGCAGCACTTGCGATTCGGACGTCTTCTCTGACAGAGAACAAACCTGGGGAATGTACCTTTAATATGATAAAAAAAAAAAACCTGCAGAATGAGACAAAGAAAAAAAACACAGAGTCAAAGTGAATTATTCCTCCTTTTTAAAGATAAACTACTAAAAAGGGATCAACGCAACGCAGAGGAAGTGAACAACAAAATGAGAAGAAAAAAAACTACAGAGACCAAGATAAAACACGACATGGCAAGTGACTTTAAAGAACTCCTTTTTTCAAGGAAAACAAGAAGCAAACTGCTTCTCTAGGCTCACTTTGAATTTTCTGGAGATACCCTGAGAACTGTCGGTTTTAGTTCCGTTTTTCATGGTTGTCATCACCATTGTTTTTATGTTTTCACCTAAAATAAATAAGCTTTAATTATGCTGAGTATTATTGGGAGCAAGCCCTTGACAGGACAGCAAGAGAATGTTGAGATGAAGAGAGTTTGTACTTTTTATTTAGTATTTTATTATAATCACTACCATAATCGTTACTTTTAGTCATTATCAAAAATTTTTATCAGTATTTACTCATACAATTCATGTGGATGTATCTCAATTTTTACTCTGTCAACATATCATTAACTGAATAATGGATATTTTATCATTCCTAAAGAGAAACAGTAAGGAGCCAGAGGGACAGCGTTTTGGTGTGTCAGGGTCTAGCTGCCACAAAGACATTATTGCCTTGGAGAATGGACATTGTTGCCTTTCAGAAAATCCGTGTGTAAGAGAGTGAATGTGAGTGAAAATGTGATATTTCCCGCGCGTTTCGAGTCCATTTTGGTCCTTTTTGAAAAGTGTTCTTATTTTTCATCCTTGGGGGTTTTTACGGTACAGATAGTATTCATGGAAAAATCGGATTGGGCATAATCTTATTTTTCAAGAATAATGTTAATACAAAGAGAAAGATGAAGCACTATAAATATGGAGGAGCCGTTCTCTCTCCGGCTGTAGTGCATGTGTGCCACATTTGAACCCCCGCCGGAGGAGTTTAAAGGGCTATTGGCCTACAGTTGACTTAGCTAGGTGGTTGGGGGGAGGGGAGGAGAGAGGAGGAGGCCCCCCTTACCTATAGTTTGTTTTGCATAAGAAGTTACATTGGTGGACTGATGTCGGTTTACCAACCAGTGCACCAGAGGTCTTACAACTTAAGCAGGCGTTTCCCGAAAGTGGACGCCTGCGTCGTTTGCAGTGAGGAGCTAGTGTGCGTCCAAGTACTTTGAAATGGGATCATTCCTCAATGACGCTATATTGGATTGGCTTGGAGAGGCACAGAAATCCATTCTGATAAAAAAAAAGTGTTGCCATAAACTTTACAGTGTGAGTTGTATGTGATGTTGTCTTTATCATTTTTTATTGTATTCTTGTAAAAAAAACACAAAAAAAATAGTCAAACTGAAAGAAAACCATTACACTATTGGAAATCATGCTGTACTAGAAACCTGTCAATATGTATATGAATTATGAATACACTTAAATGCTTAAAAAAAAAATGCTGTCCGTTTACTTCTGAAACACGTCATTTGTACTTTGCAAGTCAGTCGTTTCACCCCATTCAGGTAATGAATCTTAATTAATAATAGAACTTCTTCTCGTCCAATGTTCCTCATCTTTGCATTATTCATGCTTCTTCTATTCTTAAGCCTGGCATCTTTAACTCTCTCCTTAATTTGACTCCTTTTTTTCTTTTAATCTCTTATAAATTATATTTACTCAAATTATTCTGACGATTGACTGGTTTAAAAGTTGACCTTTCAACTCTTAATCGTGTGTCGGACTTCACTCCTAGCTCCAGATATGACCATAGGTTCTAGGAAGCCCCTATACAGTAGGTTCCTCTGCGTCATTGAACTCCTGTTCCCTCAGCGATAGGAGTGGAGTCACGATTAGGAGTGATGTTTACTTCTTAGCCCCTTCGGAGATTTTGTTTGTGCACGCTCTGTGCCGTGTGTTGGTTGGGATTAACGAGCAGGACAGGAGGGTTTTAATCCCAAAACGAATTTACCCCCCTGTAGGATTAATGACAGGCAGGGCGATTCTTCGTTCAGCCCTATCACGCTCAAGTATTGACTTCGGTCCACCGGCCGGGTGCAGTGTCACCTGAATTTTTTTTTTTCCCTCCTAGGGTTTGTTTCTTCTGAGGAAGAGCGCCTCCTGGTGGTTGGGAGTGTTTCACGCCTCTGAGCCAGTGAACAATGCAGCCAGCTGTTACTTACGCCAGGCTCTTTGAACTCAATCCAAACTGTTCCTTTCAGTAGCTTCCCGTATATACTTCCATTTGGTCTCATTCACGTACATGTCACATTTTCCCTTGTTCTGGACATCCTAAGGTGAAACTTTTTGATGATAAAAGATGCACGTCACTCAAAAGAGAGCTTTAGTTTTAGACAGAAGAGGTGTGTGGGGGGGGGATTAATAAGCAGGTGGGGTGGAAGGAAACGAGAACAGATGGAATGAAGTTGTTTACGGTGGATTTGGTGTTTTATGGATTAAAGCAGTGTGCAAAGTGTGCGAACGCCTGGGGCTGAGTGCGAGTGTGTGTGTGTGTGTGTGTGTGTGTGCGTGGGGGGCTGGCTCGTGTGAGCCTCCTGCCTCCTCATGACTGCTGGACCAGATCATAAAGAGTGACGATCGGAGTCACTTCACCACAAAGGTTGGAGGGACAGAGGGATTGAATGACTCCCACCATCACTCACACAACCCCCCGCGCCCCTCGTCTGATGGCAAGGGATTCAGCCCAGAAGACCGCGACCGGGAACGGGGCCGAACTCATTTTACCGCCGACGTCCCTCGTCTTCACTCAGTGAAGCATCCGAAGATAAAGTGGAAATAAAGGCAGATTGAAGGAAGTGAGTGCCCATTCTTTTTCATACCTCTTTCTAATAACGTTCACTTTTGGACGTCAGATGTGGGGGGGGGGGGGGGTTTCCAGACTGAATGTGCTCCAAGAGGCCTCCTGGATGGAAGCAATTTTCACCCTCTCCTACTTGATTTACCTGCCTTCTATAGTAGACGTGTTCTATTCTCATACCCCTTTGTTGTTTTTTTGTCTTTCAGTCTTTTTATAGTCATATTTTGGTGCTAAATCTCTGCTATATTTTTTTCAAAGGCCTCAATTTACAATAAATTAACCAAACTCATTGATTTGTTTTTGAGATTAATCGGCAATTATTGGGAAACCTCAAAATGAAAAATCTTCTTTGTTTTGTCCAGTGAAAACCAGAAAGAAAGTAAAAAATGTGTTATTGACGGTGCGTCTCAATTCAACTCTTCTCATATTTTTTTTTTCATTTTAGTTTGTCCGTTTTATTTTGATGCCTCTTGTTGCTGTTTGTGGTGGTGCCTATCGACCGACACTACAGCCTTTGTGATTGGTCCTCCATCGGATTCCTGTCTCTCATTTTAAGACCTCTGAGTGTCAGTTCCCTGTGACCGTCGCTTTCTCCTTTGTTGTTGTACTTCACTGCTGGCGGAGGGAACGTTTGCTCGGGGTTGCATGCAAATTGTCCAAAATACTTCCTTTCCTTGTGACCTTTCCCGACCTCCCCAGCATGTGTTACTGTTAGACAATTAAAACGTAGCCCATTTTACTAAAATATTTTCTCTCTCTCTCGCTCGGTTTTACTTTTTTTTAAATTCCTCTCTCCCCCTCGGAATCTCTCCTATATCGTTTGTCTCTTAACATCCCCCGTACACTCTAGCCTCTCCCCCTCTCATCCCCCACCACCACCCACCACCCCTCCCACCCCCCTCCGCCATGACCTTCCTGGAACGTTGGCGCTCCCCGCGCCTCACCTTCCTCCAGACGCTGGTGTCGCTGGTCCTGGGGGCGCTGGCCCTCACCTCCCCTTACTGGTGCGAGGGCAAGCAGAAGGTGCCCAAGCCGCTCTGCTCGCCCACTAAGTTCAGCAACTGCATCCCCGTGCCCGGCGTCTCCAACTCCGTCTCCATTCAGTTCTCCTGGGAGACGGGCGACGACCGCTTCGTGTTCCCCACGTTCCACGCCGGCCTGTTCTTCAGCTGCGAGGAGAACATCTACACGGACAACGGGGGTGAGGGAGACTGCTAACTCCGTTACTCTGTTTACTCAAGGAAACATTGAATTTGTAGTTTATGTTTGTTTATATGGTACTGGATGTTTGTTATCATATTGTTATGTGATGAAGGCCGTATATTTCCATGGAAATGTGTGTTTCAGTTAATTTGATTGAAACTTTTGATTCTTGCTCTTCCAATGACAGGCCCTTGTAGAGGATTTTATTAAATAGTTTGAAATGTAAAAATCAGTTCAAATTAACATTTCAAATAATCTCATAATGTCAAATGAAGTAGGGATCCTGAGTGTATAACATACTGGAGAAGGAATCACTATCACATAATGTAGGACAGGTTCTCCTATTGTAGCTATGGCGACAACACACAGAAATAGGACAGACAGAATGGAGAGGGTAAACCAGGTTAAGGTGCAGGAAGTGAGGCCTTGATTTGGAGGTGTGTGTATGTGTGTGTGTGTGTGTGTGTGTGTGTGTGTGTGTGTGTGTGTGTGTGTGTGTGTGTGTGAGAGAGAGAGAGAGAGAGAGAGAGAGAGAGAGAGAGAGAGAGAGAGAGAGAGAGAGAGAGAGAGAGAGAGAGAGAGAGAGAGAGAGAGAGAGAGAGAGAGAGAGAGAGAGAGAGAGAGAGAGAGCGATAGAGAGATAGAGCACTCACTAAACCCCTAAAGAGGATTATCATTCGGTGTGTTTTGTTCGGGCGAGATTTAAACTCCAACAGCATGACTCAATTAAGGATTAGGACCCTAGCGAGAGAAAGGTTAATGCGCTTCATAAAACCGTTCAGCTAAGCTGGAAGCAAAACTCGTTTGCATACGACTGCTGAAGGTTTGACCGAGCCGTCAAATTCTATTGCTCGATAAAGACGAGATTTGTGAAAGTCTGTGTCGCATCGGTTTTGATATACCGCCGGTATGGGGGGAAAAAGGAAACCAGAAACCCTTCGTGCCTAAAAAATGAGGAGATTTCTTTGGACGCGATAACCAGTCCCGCACATCGTTTCTTTTGCCAGTAAATCATTTTTTAGTTCACTCCCGTCTGTCTCGTCGCTTTGTTGATTTCATATTCCCACCGTGCGGCTGGATCTTAAACATTTACATATTATCATAGATCTGCGGACAGTGACACGCTCCGTTCTCTTGCTAAAGTGACAGTTTCGCAAATCACTTTTCACACCCGAGTACAGCTGAACTGGAGTGAACTTGGCTGCAGTGAAATCAGCTGAACCGTGGTTGCGTCCCCCCACTTTAATATAAAGGAAGGAGGAGGCGCAGTGCAATCATTCATTTGGTTCTGTGTCATTTAGCAATCGAACTGTCTGAACTCACACTGTCCTCTCCTCCCCTTCTCAGAGGAGAAGTGTCGTGGCTTCCATACTTTGACTCCCACATCTGAAAGGGGTAAGTATGCGTGCATTCCATGCGGGTATGCTTGAACTTGCTTACTCATGGCGTGACAATGTGAGTGCATACCTTGGCCCAATTCTGATATTTTTTACTACATTGGATTATACCAATGTGTGTGTGCTGTGCACTGCAAACATGTTAATGTGTGTTCAACCGGAACATACTTCAAACCTCCTCTCTCTCTCTCTCTCTCCCTCTCTCTCTCTCTCTCTCTCTCTCTCTCTGTCACCCCCCCCCCTCTCTCTCTTTGTGTCCCCCCTCTCTCTCGCTCTCTCTCTCTCTCTTTCGCTCACTCTGAACCGCTCCAGGCATGCTGTGGCTGTCGGTGGTGATGGAGATCATGTATGTGGGTCTGCTGTGTATCAGCTGTGTGCTGCTGTCCCTCCAGTTGTGTCTGAGCCTCTGGTTCCCCTCCGCACACCGCTGGGGACAGCTGCTCAACTCCTTCGCCGCCGTCTTCACCGTCCTAGGAGGTAGTCTTTGACACACACACACACACACACACACACACACACACACACACACACACACACACACACACACACACACACACACACACACACACACACACACAGACAGTGTCTTCTCCTATACTCCCACTCAAATAATATACTGTCCTGGAAGATGGGACTCCAACATAAATATTTTTGAGATACATAATTGACTAAATACTTGTTAATGATTTTAATGATTTTTAAAATCCACCCATTAATAAGATCAACATATCCAGCGGGGATAAACTTTGATGTTTAACTTCGTCAATATCCCCGTTCTCCTTCATCCACAGTAGCATCAGTTACAGTTATGATTGACGGTAGAAAAGAGGATTGATTGATTTTAACCTTCACGTTCCTGTCCATTTCTCCCCTCTGTCCTGTGTCTTTCTCCTGTGTCCTGTGTCTTTCTCCTGTGTCCTGTGTTTTTCTCCTGTGTCCTGTGTCTGTCTTCTGTGTCTTGTGTCTTTCTCCTGTGTCCTGTGTCTGTGTCCTGTGTCTGTGTCCTGTGTCTTTCTCCTGTGTCCTGTGTCTTTCTCCTGTGTCCTGTGTCTTTCTCCTCTCTGTCCTGTGTCTTTCTCCTGTGTCCTGTGTCTTTCTCCTGTGTCCTGTGTCTTTCTCCTGTGTCCTGTGTCTTTCTCCTGTGTCCTGTGTCTTTCTCCTGTGTCCTGTGTCTTTCTCCTGTGTCCTGTGTCTTTCTCCTGTGTCCTGTGTCTTTCTCCTGTGTCCTGTGTCTTTCTCCTGTGTCCTGTGTCTTTCTCCTGTGTCCTGTGTCTTTCTCCTGTGTTCTGTGTCTTTCTCCTCTCTGTCCTGTGTCTTTCTCTTGTGTCCTGTGTCTTTCTCTTGTGTCCTGTGTCTTTCTCCTGTGTCCTGTGTCTTTCTCCTGTGTCCTGTGTCTTTCTCCTGTGTCCTGTGTCTTTCTCCTGTGTCCTGTGTCTTTCTCCTGTGTCCTGTGTCTGTGTCCTGTGTCTTTCTCCTGTGTCCTGTGTCTGTCTTCTGTGTCCTGTGTCCTGTGTCTTTCTCCTCTCTGTCCTGTGTCTTTCTCCTGTGTCCTGTGTCTTTCTCCTGTGTCCTGTGTCTGTGTCCTGTGTCTTTCTCCTGTGTCCTGTGTCTGTCTTCTGTGTCCTGTGTCCTGTGTCTTTCTCCTGTGTCCTGTGTCTTTCTCCTGTGTCCTGTGTCTTTCTCCTGTGTTCTGTGTCCGTTTCTCCTCTGTCTCCTGTCCATGTCCCCTCGGTGTCTCAGGGCTGCTGGGGATGGTGGCCCACATGATGTTCATGTCAGTCTTTCAGACCACCGCCTCCATGGGACCCGAGGACTTCAAGCCCCACAGCTACGGTTACTCTTGGGCTTTCTAGTGAGCTGGGGCACACACAGACACACACACACACACACACACACACACACACACACACACTCACTCATACATTATCTCACACACACACACACACACATACTATCTTGCTCTCTCTCTCACACACACACACACACACACACATGCACATTCATACTCTGACTCTCTCACACACACACACACACACACACACACACACACACTCACACACATTCATACTTTCTCTCTCTCACACATCTCTCTCTCTCACACACACACACACACGCATACATTCATACTCTCACACCCTCACACACACACTCATACTATCTCTCTCTCACACACACACACACACACGTTCACTCATGCTAGATCTCACACACACACACACACATACTCATATTTACATGCATGAAACCTCAAATATGCACCATTTCTATCATGTCTGTATGTTTACACACACACACACACACACACACACACACACGTAGACTGCTGTTCCTGTGTGGCGCCCTCCCGTATTAAAAATGTTTCCTCTCTGTCGGCAGCGTTGCCTGGGTGGCCTTCACCTGCTGCATGTCCGCCGGCGTCTCCACCCTCAACAACTACACCAAGAGAGTCATCATGGTGGGGCCGCGCTGCACCTACGACCTGAACGCCTGCGGCCTGGACTACATGCGGCCCCAGTTCCCCCCGGCCCCCTACTACACCCTCCCCCACCCGCAGCCCCCCGTCCCCGAGCCCTCCCACCAGCTCTCCCCGCTGTCCCCTTACTACGACCCCGCCTCGCCCCCCTCCGTCCCCACCTCCCCCCCTCCTTCCCACGCCCGCTCCCTGCCCCTCCCCCACTCCGAGTCGTTCCCGCCCCACCCCAGCCGCCCGGCGCCCCGTCCCCGTACCACCGCCACTCCGTGCCCTCGCCCTCGCCCTCCGTGCCCTCGTCCCCGTACCACCGGCACTCCGTGCCCTCTCCCACCGTCTCTGTGCGCCTCCAGCTGCCCGCCCAGAGCTACGGTCCCCCTCAGTACTACCCGGAGGAGGCTTACAGCCCCCTCTGACGGCCGGGGCAGCACCCGTGGGGGCTGCTGTGAACCACGGCTGGTGGCTAGGCGACAGCTGCCTGTGACTGTGGAGGGGCGGAGGGGGAGGGGTGAAGTGGGAGGGGCGGAGTGGGAGGCACAGAGGGGGAGGGGCTGAGGGGGAGGGACTGTGACAGCAAAAAATACAGCATGACGCATTGAACTTCATTATTTGGTCTCGTCGTGTTTAATATATAGAATTTCCATAACAGGGAGGGACGGAGGGGGAGGGACGGACGGGGAGGGGGAGGGACGCACGGGGAGGGACGGAGGGGCAGGGACGGAGGGGAAGGGGTGGAGGGTTTATCGAGGTGGTTCACAGCACTGAGGCTGTCAGCCTGGACTGACTGCAGGGCAGACCGGCGTAACCTTTGGGTCAGTTTTCAGTAGTTTGGTGGAAGGTCAGTGTGTTGGTCTCTTCCCTTGTCAGATGTACACAGTCACAAGTGAGCTTAGAGTTATAAGGTTCCATCTCAGTTTAGGCTACTTAAGAGATATCGAGGATCAAAATATTCTCATCTAAGCTGGCAAAATGGGTATGTTGTTTTTAGTTTATGATTTACTGACCCAAAAAAAGAAAGAAATAAGACCACACAGGCATTAAGAAACACCCAAATGTTCAAAATGTGCAAAAAACAAATCTTTGACAAAAATGGAGATGGAACCTCATAACTCATAAGCTGACAATGTGGTATGTGAGGACAGTCTGATATTAGGTGCACTACCTATTCACTGGCGGGAAATCCTATTAGGTTATATAATAAGGTGTGCTCAAACATGAATAAAGTCTTTATCGCTAATTCTATTGTTTTCTGTTTTGTTCTAATTCATTCAGTTTGGTTCAGATTTTTGTTCTGGAAAAGAGTTTGACTATCCCTCTTTTTCCCTTTTCCTAACCCAAACTCTTCCAGGGTCTTTGCTCAATGAAGTCACTCAGGTCCATATTTTAATCACATTTTAATACAAATCATTGTCTTCATCTGACATAATAAGTAATAATGGTAACAAAAATAAAACTGCAGTAGACATATAAAGCATAATGGTAAGCCAAAAAATATGCACACAATGTATATAACGTCCATATATTTATAGTTCTCAATGTGTGGTGAGGAAAAGTATACACACTATAAGATTCCAGGCACTTGTGATGAAAACCAACTCTCTTGACGGTGTTTCCTGTCAGTCAGGTGGGGATTTGTTAGACAAATGTAACACAAACGCTAACAGTGCACGGCTGACATATTATTTGGAGGTCCAGTTAACAATTTGTATAGGCGTGCTCTTTCTTTTTGACCTCGGCCGAAGAAGGGTTTATTTTTTCTTTACTTGCAGCGATGGTAGTTTTTAAAAAACTTGTGCTTACGGTCAAAATCCTTTGTCCGGTAAGTTTTGATGATGAATTCAAGACTTACTCAAGCCATGGTCAAACATCCTCCCTAAGTGCACATGACGATTACACAAGGTCTATTTAAGTTAGACAAACAATCTGCCACTTTATATAATGTGTCATTAAAACAACCCTAATAGTCCTGTGTGTGTGTGTGGGCTGGGTCAGACAGTCATTACAATGAAATCAAGCACTGTAATAAAACTGCGACCTGCTTGAAACACTTTGTACACTCACACACACACACATGCAGATTCATATGTTCATTATGTAGATACTTTCACATTATGATTGGAGCAAATTGAACATAGTGGTTCTCGAAAGCAGTGTGCCGATCAAAATATTGTCTTGGTACTGTTTAAATGAGACTCCAATGTACTCTGTGCAAACCAATAATGACACATTAGATATAGAGCAAACCAGGGGGGGGGGTACACATCCATCCATACTTTAAAGGTAGAAGTTAAAACAAAAACGACGTCAAATTGAAAATAAATTCTTCCCGTTTGTATCCCAAACTTATAGCAATAAATGTACAAAACAGAACAACAAACAAATACACTACCCCTGACTAGTGTGTTGGGCCTTTTCTTTATCGGACTCTTTTAAGAGTCTTCGAATGATCTGTGTTTGAAATCAGACCTGAGCCAAACAAAGAAACAACGGGTCCCCTCAAATACCTCTCAAATACCTCTCGGTGGTTTGATTGAGTTTGCCGGGCACAAATGAAAACCAAATCCCGCCCATCCTGCGCTACTGGGCAGACTCAACCAAACGATCCAAAGTATTTGAGAGGCTTCTCCAAAACACCGTGATGAGGACGACGCCCCTACGGAGGGCCGCTACGGACGCCTTCTAAGGGGGTCCGGTGGTGGCAGTGAGGGGGGGGGGGGGGGGGGGTCGCACGGTGCGCTGCTCACGCGGTCTTCTTGCGCAGGACGAAGTAGATGATGCAGGAGATGAAGGTGAAGGCGAAGGAGATCCAGGCCAGGATGAAGCAGTGACCGTACCAGCCGTCGGACTCGCTCTTGTGGAAGATGTCCGTGTAGATGGAGGCTGCGATCATGATGCACAGGCCTGGAGGGATGGAGGAATGGAGGGAGGAAAGGAGGAGGGCGGACGAAGGCAGGTGTCAGTCGGCGTTCGCTTAATGATAAGGAGACACGTGCGCTACACACAAATAAAGCAACAAAGGTGTGTGTATGTGATACAGCATTGTGTGTGTTTGTGTGTGTGTGTGTGAGTGAGATAGATAGATAGATACTCACAGGCTAGGAGCTGGAAGATGCCTGAGAAGGTGAACCTCTGCCCCTTGGCCAGAGTGAAGAGCTGAGCTACAAACACAAACAGCCCCAGGATGGAGAATATACAGGCGAGCACCGAACTGGCCTGCACTGCCTGGAGGTACTCTGTAGAGGGAGACAGAGAGGCAGAATAGGAAGGTGCGGGGGAGAGAGACAGAGAGAGAGAGAGAGAGAAAGAGAGAGAGAGAGAGAGAGAGAGGGGTTAGAGGAGTGCAAAGAGAGAGAACGCCGAGTACGTACAAAAAGTGACACACCCAGGGAGCGACAGCTGGCGTTGCCAAGCAACACGACGTTGCGATAGGCCACTCAGGAATCTGCCGGGACACGCTGGTCCCCTGTAGCAGGACAGTGTGAAGTTCCGACACTTAGACGTGTCATCGGTTTTGTCTGCACGTCGGCGGATGCTTCTAAACTGACGTAATTGAGTTACGCCTCAACAACCCTTTCATTGTGTGGCAGGAAACTCGGGACAGTGTTCCGCTTCCATGTCAACAGATCTCAAGGATACTTGGCACCGCTTTGAAACGAACGCACACTGTGTTTACTGGTGTGCTTCGCAATCCTAACAGATCGTCCGTACATAATGCTCTACCCGTTATCTTTTTTTAGTTTTTTTTGAAGCCCGAAAACATTCTTTTGCAATGACAATGGAGTTGTCGCTGACATATGTCAATCAAGTCACAGAGTCCCGTAGGCTGAGGTTTGCACAAGGATCGGCAGCTGTTTGAAAGCCTTCAGGAAGAACATGTGTGGTGGCACTTCCAACTCCACATGTTCGCTCATTTGCATTGAATGGAACAATTGTAATGCCTTTTATTGCCTGGAAGCAGACCTGGATTGTCTAACTTAGTTACTGCTTTGCAAACTGTGTTTTTCTAACAAATTTGACGCTCACGGGGAAAGTGAGTACATTTGCTTAAATTTTCCTCTAAAACACAAGCATACCATTCGTACTTATTAGTTTTCCTCCCAAAGAACAACACACACACACACACACGCACGCACAGCTTAGCGCAGCACGGACAGGTGGGCGGTGGGTCGTCACGGCAACGCGGTCGAATCCTTACGACCCTTTATTTTGACGTCTGTTTTCCTTAGAAATGAAATCATGTTTAAGCATGGTATTTTGTGTTGTCTCTCTCTCTCTCTCTCTCTCTCTCTCTCTCTGTGTGTGTCTGAACTCTCGGGGTCGTGGCCCGTCTTACCTTGGGGGTAGGAGGATTGATGCGGGAGGTCGGTGAGGTTCCACACGCCGCTGGGGCTCAGCAGCCACCGGGCCCACACGTCCGTGGACGAGGTGTTAGTGATCCACCAGGCCTGCCGACCGACACAAAGGTTAGTTCCTCCAAACTCAACAATGAACTCTTATCCCAGGGATGACTACACAACAAGGTCAGTCAATTTTGAATAGTGGATATAGCACCCCCGCAGTGAGAAATGCAAATAATATTTCAAATGATATAAAGATAGTGTCGACCAAAAATGACAAGACAAATCTACCCAAATGAATGTCCATACAGGGAGGGGCCTAGTGGGGGATGTAAGGACAGAGGTCGTGTTTTCAACTGGTCAAGGTTTTCCAAGTACAAGAGCGGCCCCAGGGCCACGGAGGTTGCGACACGACTGTGGACACACGCCCGCCAAGCCTCACGGACACGAGCCGGACGATGGAATGCGAGGACGCTCCGGAATGTGCTCCGGAACGTGCGTGCCAACGCACAGGTGGAAACCCAAAACGTGCGCGACCCTTTTTTTTTATATATTTTTTTCACGTGTGGCCGACAGCCTAAACCGTCGACGTGTTCCGTCACTCACGCCCGCAGGTATGACGGTTATCTGAGCAATGTGGCCCGCCAAAGAACGGCGCTCCTCTGACAGAGAGCCCGTCCCTCACCTCTCAGGAGACGGACGCTCGCTGACTGGCGGGCGACTCCTCACCCCGTCACCCCGGGAGGTGAAAGGAGCGTTTTGGAGAGAGAAAGTATAGGAGGAGGGTCGGCGGACTCACATTGTCAATGGTGGCCACCAGGAGGAGGATGACGCCGGCAATGTGAAGGAGGAAGATACCTGCTAGTAGCACCAACATGGTGTGACTGTGGAGGGAGGGAGGGAGGGAGGGAGGGAGGGAGAGAGAGAGACAAAGAGAGGAAACAAAACACCACGTTAAACACTTTTTAATTTCTCCTTTTTATTTGATTTTGGTGGCCTCACTAACCAGCTGCCTTCAGACTGGGTCACTTCCAACCCTTGAGAGGGGATTATTACGGGACTCGACGTCGGCGAAAGGCATCGGATACAGAGAGGCGACAACAAAGGCTCCGGTGTGGAAAGAGCTTTTTGTTACGACACCGGCGGCGGTAGTCAACATGACTGACACTAGCGTTCACACAAGGTCTCCGCCTGTCCCCCCCCCCCCCAAGGGCACGGCTCACCAAGATTATGAGTTAGGGATCCACTCGCATCGCACACGCACTGATACGGCGAGGGAGGGGGGAGGCGGGAGGACTTAGGTGGTGTCGGCAAAGAGGGAGATTAAACGAGGACAAAGCAAAGTGGGGGAGATGAGCGATTAGCGTGTTCCAACTCTATTCTGTGGAAAGCGGACGGAGGTGGAAACTCAGAAATGGAAAACGTTATGCGAGGGAGCAAGAGAGAGAGAGAGAGAGAGAGAGAGAGAGAGAGAGAGAGAGAGAGAGAGAGAGAGAGAGAGAGAGAGAGAGAGAGAGAGAGAGAAACTGTTGGCTACTCAATGAGTCCCAACTTGTCCTTGGCTTGGAACAAAACGCGCCACTCCTTAAAAATAACTGCAGAGAATACCTGCCGTTGCCCCGCCCTCAGGCCCTACAGCCAATCATCTCTTTCTTATAAACACAAAGAGAGAGAGAGAGAGAGAGAGAGAGAGAGAGAGAGAGAGAGAGAGAGAGAGAGAGAGAGAGAGAGAGAGAGAGAGAGAGAGAAAAGCTCCTCAGTGTTCTAAAAGAGCCTGACCTTTCAATACGTTTTCTTGGGAGGAAGATGAGAACTTTATAGGCCACAAGCTATGGGTTCATGGCTTTTCCTGCTTGGGGCTAAACTTCAATGGAAACGTGTTTTTGGTGTACTGTCCCTTTAGTCCCTCGCAGCTGCTCGAGTTCTGCTTGGGTTCATTTGGGAGGTTCAAGTGGGTGTGAAGAGCGGAAGATGGCTACATCTGGAATGTACTGGTTCCCCCGTGAGATAAAGGAGGAGTTGCCACGGGTTGGGTTCACTCACACACACACACACACACACACCAACTACAGCCTCAAGTGTCATAACCGCCTTTTTCCAGCAGCGCCAAACAAATTAAATGTACGGACTTCTAAATGAATTCTGGAGTTTGAAAAAGCGCTTGTGTCACTAACGTTTCTGTGTACACAAAACGGGGTTCCGTATAATGCCTTTCTCGAAAGTCAAAGCTAAAGATTTAAATCGAGGGTGCAACTCAGAAAACGTACTTCGTCAAAGTTGACTCATACGGAGTCAAAGAAACAGGGAGTGGCACCTGTACTGCACGGACCTCAGGCTCTGGCAGCGGACGCACACGAGACGGAATGACAATCGAATGAATGTGCACGCAATTACATCTAATACATTCTCTAGTCCCCGTGGTTAGGAGAAGACAATTCAAAGGCCTTTTGTGAATGCGTCAGCAACCAAGCTACCAGGATTTTAAATGGAACGCTTTGAGTTCAAAATCGCTTCTCCAGACCTCTCTGCGTCTCTACTTAGCCAGAGCTACATTCAAGCAGAATATCATACATACACTTACATTAAACATGCTCATTCAACAATTATTTTTAGTAGTAATCATTCAAAGACTTTCTAAAAGCATGCAGTATCTTGAAGAGAAAGTTTTACAAGTTTGAACTTACTTTTTTTGATAAGAGTTGACTAGAGTTGCTATGAAGCCCAATTCCTCCTCCTGCTGCTCTTTACGTTTCCAAACTCAGACTTGACTCAAATGCTCAAACGCACACTCCCAACTACCCCTCCGCCCACTCTTCCCTGCCCACTTTTTGGAGTCCACACCCCTGACCAAATCCTTCTCTCTCTCTCGCTCTCTCTCTCTCTCTCTCTCTCTCTCTCTCTCTCTCTCTCTCTCTCTCTCTCTCTCTCTCTCTCTCTCGCTCTCTCTCTCTCTCTCTCTCTCTCTCTCTCTCTCTCTCTCTCTCTCTCTCTCTCTCTCTCTCTCTCTCTCTCTCTCTCTCTCTCTCTCTCTCTCTCTCTCTCTCTCTCTCTCTCTCCCCTACTCCTCCCTCCAGAGTACACGCATTCGTTCAAACACTCCCTAAACACAAAAAGCCTCGATTTCAACAACACTGCAGTCAAGCTATTTATCTTTTTTTTGTTGGGTCGGGGGGGGGGGGGGGGGGTTGTTTGCTTTTTTGTTCCCTCCCATTCTGATGATGGTGGTAGACTCCTTTACAACTTGTTAAGAGAACAGAGTGGAACCTCTGGTGACTCACAGGGGTTTGAGGGAGAAACTCCCAGAACACATTGTTATTAATCCAGCTCTGGTTGCCATGGCGACAGACAGTGACCAGTGCAATCACACTGTGGATAAACATCAACAACCCCCCCCCCCACACACACACACACACACACTACACAACACACAACACACACTACACACACACTAGACACAAACAGAGGAGGGTGTAGGATTTCTTCCTGAACCATACCCTCCCTTAGTGTTCAAAGCTAGTTTTTTTTCCCGCTCTCTCGCCATGAACAGACAGTCAGGATGAAGGAATGTCATAGTTACTAAGACGTTATGGGAATCAACTGCAAGTCATAGCCTGACGGTGTGTGACTTGTGATTTAGAGCTACGAGGCAGGCCACCTTCCCCCGACCTCCTTGTAAGGTTACTCCCTCAGTAATATTAAGTTAAACTTTATATGCTTTAAATACAATATCAAACATATACTGTATACAGTATATATAGATAAGAAACGATTACTGCTTATAAACACTAACACCATCTGTTTCTCTCTCTCCCTATCTAGTCTTGGATTCTCAATGGTGGAAGTGTAGCAAACCACACCCCAACAGACAGGCTTTCCTTTCCAGTCTCCACCCCAGCTGAAGACCCTGAGGGGCCGGCAGGGAGCTACTCCACGCTTACCCCACGGGGACACGCTTCTCATTCTGGGCTCTGGGGGTAGGAACAAGTCCTAAAATATGGCCTCGGAGCTGAACCATGCCCAGATTCAGCAGCACATATAGCCGACGCCTGTCAAGACACACCCTGTCAATTAGAAAGAGTGGGGGAAAGACAGTCAAAGGAAGAAAGAGAAAATGGAAAAAAAAGTATTATTGCTGCTGATAGAGAGATGTGGTAAAAAGGAAACATCAACAGACAGAGTAATCAAATAAGGAAGAGAACTTGAGTGACAGATAGGAAGCAAGCTGGCCGAAACACAACAAAACAAATGAAAAGGTTACCAATGAGAGACAGGTAGACAGGGAGAGACAGGTAGACAGGGAGAGACGGGTAGATAGTGAGAGACAGGTAGACAGGGAGAGAGAGACCGGCAGAGAGAGACAGGTGGACAGGGAGAGACAGGTAGACAGGGAGAGTGACAGGTAGACAGGGAGAGTGACAGGTGAAGGTGAAGCGCTAACCACAGGGAGAGAGACAGACAGGCAGACAGGCAGACAGAGAGAGACAGGGGGAGGTGAAGCGCTAACCACAGGGAGAGAGACAGACAGGCAGATAGAGAGAGAGAGACAGGGGGAGGTGAAGCACTAACCACAGGGAGAGAGACAGGCAGGCAGATAGAGAGAGAGAGAAACAGGGGGAGGTGAAGCGCTAACCCCAGGGAGAGAGACAGACAGGCAGATAGAGAGAGACAGGGGGAGGTGAAGCGTTAACCACAGGGAGAGAGACAGACAGGCAGGCAGATAGAGAGAGACAGGGGGAGGTGAAGCACTAAAGACGACAGTGGGAAGTCAGAATGTGGTCGGACCTGATTCTCTCCTGGCTGGTGTATCGACCCCACCCGCTAGGTGAGGTAACCCTGGGCACGAACATTACTACCTGCTTCACATAATATCCATACTGAAATATAGTTGAAAACGTAGGGCTGTTTGAAACTCATTCATCCATCCATTAACTTTTACCGCTTATCCTGTACAGGGTCACGGGGGGGGGGCTGGAGCCTATCCCAGCGGACACAGGGCGAGAGGCGGGGTACACCCTGGACAGGTCGCCAGTCTATCTGAAACTCATTCATTCAAAGCAAATACATTTTTTTTTATCATTGCCGTTGCCATCATTGCCATCACTCGTTTGTTTTAACTATTGTTTATATTTGGTAGTATTTTTATCAATTTTTCTTGTAATATTGCATGTTTTACGTCAACAGTCTGCTTTTAACAAAATAAATGTTGTCTTGTTGTTGTTAAAGCACTTTGTAACTGTTCAGAAAAGGGCTATACAAATAAAGTTATTATTATTATTATTATTATTATTATTATTATTATTATTATTATTATTATTATTATTATTATTATTATAACTGTATCAATCAAGTCCAGTGTGTCCATCCAAAGTCTACATCTTTAGAGGACTCGGAGGCTAGCTATTCGAGATGGGACAGGGCATGTTGACCCCAGCCAAAAAACATGGGCTCCATCGCTGGAACGCAGCGCCTCTAAATCACATGCAAGCGCAACTACAGAACAGAGACCAATGGGCTCGCCCGCTAAACAATCCACCCTTTGTGATCAGCACTGGAAAAACCAGCGCAAAGAGACGGGACACGAGAGACTCTTTAACAGTGTGCGATATTGTTTGGCCTACGTCGGTGCGTGTGCTCAAGCATTAATTGTGTGTACGAACGCCCCTGTATTTTTCTCAGGCCAAGGCTGGATCTGGGCGGCACAATGACATGGCTTAGCGTTTGGTATAACCACACCATGAAGAGGAATGGGTTAAAGTGATGTGGAAGAGAGGGACTGTCTTCCACGTGAGTCATTCGACTATCATGGTATTTATCCCACTAAAGTTCCACACTAAACCTAACTGAGCTGAACTAAACTGTGCTGGCACATTTGACAGTAGTGGAAAAGAGCCTGTCAGTGTCAACAGAAGTGCAAAAAAAAAAGAAACACAGGATTATTCCTCTGCAACACAACTGTCATTTTGATGTTTATCAGGCTTTTTGGCGTGACTTTTGCATGCCGTGTGAACAGGAAAAATGCGTCTTGTGCCCAGCTTAACACATCGGCACGGTGGTGTGGAAAGGCCGTAAGAGCTTCCAGTGACTAACGTATTTCCACACGACGTGGTGAAACGGTGCCAGGGGGGTTCCTCTCTGCCAGAAGGAGCAGGAGGGTGGAGGAGGGAAGGAGTCTTAAACCACAGCCACGCTACGCGCTGCTTCTGCACAGAAAGCCACGGGGCTCTGTCTGTGTCTGTGGTCGGCCGTGCCGCATTCTTCCCGTTTTCTATTCGCTCTCTGTCGGCGTCGACTCTTTTCACGCGGCCCCGTCGACGTCCCCCGCTGTGTAAACGTAGGCACGGACGAATGTTTAGGGGAGTCGGCGAAGGGACGATTGCTAGGCATTTTGAACGGGTGAATGTGTTGTAAGATCGTGGCGTAGCGTTATGGCAGCAACTTAATGCTTAAACGCTCTCCCTCTCCGCCCAGCTGTTGACTCATTTTGGAAAAGTCTACTGTCCACGTTGACCCTCCCCTCTCATTAAAAGATTTGATTTGAGATAGGTTTGCGGCAGATACACATGCAAACAAACGTAGTGACACACACTGTAGAATATTTTGGGATGACACACACAGATATTCACACACACACACACACACACCCACACACACACACACACACACACACACACACACATCGAACGACAATAACGTTTTCTATGAATAAATAGGCGGCAACTTCTCATGTATTAGGGAGTGTGTGTTCCTGTATAGTTAGAAAAGAGGCCTGCGCACCCTTAGAGCCAGTCGGAGTGTGCTACTCCCATGCTAATCCATGCTGTTGCACCCACACCAGACTACTCCCATTCATGCTGTACACACTGTAGAATAATCCTGGAAGCCTTTTAGGTTTTATTAGCGCCCACTAATTTAACAACAGCTACATCTGGTGTTTGCTAATCGGGATCTACTGCCTACTTTATTATGTCTCCAAACCACCAGTGACTGGTGTTTTTAGGCAGACAGACAGTACATATTACGATAGTAATATGTTGAGGGGCTGAGGTTATATGTGGCAAGCATGGTGAACCACCTCACTGACAAGACTGAAGGGAGCGTGCGCGTGTGTGTGTGCGCACAAGCAGTTGATCACTATCATCTGTGTGGTTGCCCACAGCAACAATGTACTTCTGTGCACACACATTTGAGTCATCACACGCGGTTGGCCACTCACAGGTACTTTATATGACAGATGAATTGGGAAACATTAAAGATGTGTGAGACTGTTTGCCATGTGATATTATTGACATTGCTCCATGGTTACCGTTTATGTAGAGTTTTGAATCCATTGACTTTTGCAAGCCACTGAGATTCTTAGACTGATGACAGTAACATTTGAACCAGTGGAGGAACACCACACAGTAACACAATGTGTCAGTCAATCTGGGTTGCTAGGATACAGTGGTATTTTTCAGTTCCTTAAACTGCCAGCGAGGGAAATTCCTAATGACCACAGAGAGATAGAGATGTCCTCTTCAGAGCAGTAAGTTGGTAATGGGCAATCAAAATCATGTTAATACATCAAAAAAAAGAGGACAAAAACATTTAAGCAGGTCAAATCTGTGTAAGGCAAATTATTTTCGTGTGTCATTTTGGATGATTGTCAATGGGTTTAAAAATAGACATATTTATATAGTAGGCCCTATATGTATTTATAGTGGCCATAACCAGAAAATGGAAACAGCAGTGCTTGGAGTCTAACCACATGTGGATGCCAATCTACAACACAAAGCCTCAAATGGGGCAGACCTTACGAGTAAATCTGTTGTTGCGGTGTTCCAGTCAGTGTTTACATTAAACAATACAAAAGAAAGAAAGAAAGAAAAGAATCCCTCATATTTAGTTGAGCTTCCCGTTGCCATAGTGACTGGTTTTAATCTTGATTCCCGCCCTCCATACTTTTCTTTTAGACCTCACTTTTGTTCCCCTCTGTTACCACATTTGACTCCGGTTTTCTAACACGTGACTGCTCCCTCTGCGTGAAACCGCTCAGTCCTTGCCGTTTCCTGCCCGCCCCGCGCCTTACCCACCCTCTCACCATTTTCTTTCTCTCAATGAAATCCAGAAGCACAAACAGAACTGCGTATTAGCCTTGAAGAGTTGCTCACTGAAAAGAAAACAACTCCTGGCTGTAGCTAGGCAACTCCAAATATGAGTCATCTCTCTACCGCGCCCATCAAAATGCACCCCCCCCCCCCCCCCCCCCCACACACACACACACACACACACATACAAACACACCCCTCTCTGTTGCTCTAGAGCAGGGGTCCCCAATAGGCGGACCGCGGTCCGCATCCGGACCGCGAGACGTTTCCGTGTGGACCCAGCATGAATTGTAGTAAAAAAAAATTTTTTTAAACATTGACCCCAAAAATTCTTTTACCATTATTATTTGTATTAATGTGTGAGCTATCGCTAACGCAAGTCATAGTTCTTTGCTGTTTTTAGTAAAAATATATCCATGGTCGTTTATATTCGTTTCGTTCGGTGAGGGGGGGTTTGTAAGCGTGAGAGACAAGGACGCGCTGACTGGCTGACGCCCCTGCCCCAAAGTGTTATGAGTTGTCATCTCTATGACAACGACCCGCTGATTGGCTGTTGCGGGCCCAGCAGAAGTTCACTCGTAAACTACCGGCTCATCGATCGATGTCTGTTGTTCGCTAACACTGAATGATGATATCATATCACAATTATGGCATGCCCCAAGTTCGCTGGTAAAAGAAAAGTGGACTGTGAGAATAGGCGTTTCAATGAAGAATGGACAGAGAAATTTGCCTCCATCCTACCTCCAGGAAGTACCAGACCAATGTGTCTTATATGCAACAGTACTGTCGCTCTGGTGAAAAGCGAAAATGTCAAACGTCACTATCTGAGAGAGCACAGCGATTTCGAAGAAAATTTTCCTACTAAATCTGAGCTAAGAAAAACAGAGCTAATGAGACTGAAAAAGTCATATGAAGCTTCAAGTAGGGTTCTTGTAAAATCAATGACACAGCAGCAAATTGCAACAGAGTGCTCACTCAGAGTGGCATGGGTTTTGGGCAAACACAAGAAGCCATTCTGTGATTCTGAAATAATTAAAGAATGTATGATTGAAGTGATGGATGCCATGTTTGAAGGCAAACAAACGAGGACATGACAGCCAAAATAAACCAAATTTCACTGTCAGATAACACAGCAGCTAGACGTACTGAGATACTGGCTGGTGATTTGTCCAAACAACTTTATAATGGAATAAAAAAAGCAGAGTGCATATCTCTTGCAGTGGATGAGTCCACTGACACCACTGACAATGCTCAGTTGTTGGTGTTTGTGAGGTATTATGATGTGGAAAAGGGGGAGTTTATTGAGGATGTGTTGGGCCTGGCAAACCTCAGTGGACACACAAGGGGAGAAGACATCTATAAAGCAATATCAGAAATGCTGAGTGAAAAAGGGATAGATGTTAAGAAAGTTGTGTCAATTGCTACTGATGGAGCTCCCGCCATGTTGGGGAGTGAGAAAGGACTGGTTCAGCGTCTGAGAGAACACCACCCTGGCCTTATATCTTATCACTGCATAATCCACCAGTCTGTCCTTTGTGCAAGTCTTGGAGAAGTGTACTCTGAAATCATGACAACAATGATGAAACTCATAAACTTCTTGAGAGCAACATCTGCACTGCAGCACCGCTTGCTGCGCACATTCCTGACAGAGGTAGATGCGGCTTTTGATGATTTGCTTGTGCACAACAACGTAAGATGGCTGAGCAAAGGCAAGGTCCTGGAGCGGTTTTGGACCATTAGAAAAGAGCTGCAAGTCTTTCTGTCCCAACAAAAGAGCGCAAAAGCAAAACAGTTCCTGGAATTTATGCAAAATTCTGGGAAAATGGAGATTGTGGCATTTTTGGCAGATATAACCTCTCATCTAAATGGCCTAAATCTCAAACTACAGGGGAAGAACCACACAGTTTGTGAGCTGATGTCAGATGTCTGTGCCTTCCAGAGAAAGTTGCATCTTTTCAAAAGTGACGTACAGGTAACTAATTTGTTTTTAACATTTTGTACCACACACATTTACTGACTTCCACTTAACATCTTTTTGATTCTTCATACCTCTTTGTAAGCATTGTTCCTAAGATATATTTAAATGTTTTATCTACAGGAGGGACTGCTCCACTTCCCCAAACTTTTGGAACAGACCAAAGGAGAGGGAGATCATCAGGGCCATGTGGAATTTTTGGAAAAGCTGATTGAAAATTTCAAAACTCGCTTTGATGGCTTTGTAATTGGAAAACAAGTCCTGTTGTTCATTGAAAACCCATTCCTGGTCAGAAATGTGAGTGAGTTCTCTGCAGAAGCACAAAAAGTCTTCCCATGGGCCAGAGCGGCTTCACTGCAGACTGAGCTGATTGACCTCCAAGAAAGTGTTGCACTAAAAGAGGCTCAGTGTGACACCATCACTTTCTGGTCTAAGTTGGTCATTGCATCCAAATTCCCTCTGCTGCATAAGATGGCATGTTACATCCTCACAATGTTTGGCTCAACATACAACTGTGAGTCTGCCTTCTCTACAATGAACATTGTAAAGAATAAGTACCGCAGCAGACTGACCAATGAACACCTGGATCAGTGTCTCCGCCTGGCCATCACACCTTTTGTGCCAAAGTTCAAAGTCTTGGCTTCAAACCCAAGATGCCATTTTTCCCATTGAGCAGCTGTGCTTCACACAAAATGGCATTGTGTAAAAATTTACACAATGTGAATATACTGTACCACAGTTATTTTTGCACTTTTTAGGTCATTTGTTTACCACAGATAGGAGGGTTTTGTTTTTGTTTTTTGTTCAAAAGAAAGGGACAGTTTGATTTTTTTTAACAGGTTGTGACTATTTGACACTTTATCCCTCTTTATTGGAAGAACAGCTGTCCCCCTAATTCTCCTGTGCCCTCTTGTAGGCCTATCTGTATTCATAAAGAGAAGCTTCTTTAACCCCCTCCTTTTGGGGTATTCTTAAAGGGGTTTTATTTGTTGTTAGAATTGCAAGTTTTATTTAAGTTAGTATTTATTTTTGTTAAAAATATGTATGTTTTATTGAAAACGTATTTTATTCTTGTTACATTTAAGAAAAAGGAAAATGACTAGGCCTGCCTACCTACCTCCTGCTAACTATATAAGCTGGGCTGATAATACAAAACTAAACGGACCCATGCCTGTTTCAAAAAAATATTTGTGGACCTTCAAGATTTCTAATTGGGGACCCCTGCTCTAGAGCCTCTTCAGTTCATGACTTCTGAGGGAATAGTTGCTTTGGAAAACAGACTGCGTATATCTGTGATCATAATGCTCTCTTTCAATTGATTTAAGGTTGACCCCGTTTCCTGTGCCTGGTGTTATTAACGGAACGAAGTTGTGGTACAGTCATGAGTTTGAAGGGCAGTAATCAACCATTTTACTGCTGTCAGAGAGATCTACCTGCAGGCTAAAGCTAACCATCGTAATTTGTCAATAGGCACTGATTATGTTAAATGGCGACAGTGTGTGGAACTACCATATAAATTATCATTGATATTGTATGAGGATATGGTTGTTTAACAACACGTTATAGGGGGACATTTCTTTGACAACAGAGTATCAACCTAGACATTACAAATAGACTAAATAAAGAATAAACAAATAGACAATTTCATATTTAACTGCAAAATTGTATAGCTATGGACAGTTTGCACTCATGGTCTTTATGTTCTGCTGTTGCTTAGTTACTTGTTTAGCTTCACTGCACAACAGACTCTGAGATGGGATAATAAAATAATAAACAAATAATGAAGAAAAGTATTTGAATGATTTTTCCTTCAGGGTTGCATGGTGAGGAGTGGCCTCTATCAGGGCATAATGGAACTTTATCTATCTTGTATGGCAACGCTGCCCCCCAGTGGAATAATTATTTTTGACAATTTATCATTTTGTCAAAGAAATCGTTCAAAGGCTGAAACATACTTCAAGAACAATACAGTTATTATGTGAAACGATGTGTTGTTCTGTTTTTAAAAGTACCAATTAATTGAGCAAATGTGTTTATTATGATGACTCTAAAAACAGAACAAGTAATACAACCATATTGAAACTGATTGTCCAATTGGTTTAAACAGGTGTGTAGCCCAGGAGTAGGTCTACAAAATATGCCGTTATCAATTGCTTCACCCCAATACATTGGTGCACATAGCGAAGCCGCACTTGGAAATGAGTTTAAAAAGAATTGGATACAGGAAGTCTATCCTAGTTATTCAAATGCTAATCTTTGCAATAACTTTAAATAGAAATACATTTGTTTTTTGTGATGGTAAAATACCTTTCCACGCAGCCAAGTCTACACAGCACGACTTGCAGTCAATCAGTCACCCCGGGGAACTTGATATGGTTCGAACGGACGATGAAACGACTAAAAGTGAAATTTTCTCATCAGACGACACTACTCAGGATAACCGCAGCTACCACGACCACGGCAAGGATCAAGCCCATAGGCAAATCATGCAAATATCAATGGAAAGCAACCGTTCCCAATCCAGAATATCCACTCGGAACTATCAGCGATTTGAACCCAGAATGGTTTGGATCAAAAGTAGAAACTTCAAAGACCATAATACCTCTTCAGACGACACTGAATGTAAGCAAGGGATTATTCAGAATAATCATCGTGGCAAGTTTTCAATTGTTGGGCATGCAGACACCATCACCTTAAAAGCAAGCGTCAAATCAGATTCTTCCATTTCAGGTAAAGAGGGCAACTAGCACAACTCAAACTTTAATTTAAGCACTAGGATATGTGTAAAATAATTATTTCGCCGTTTTCTACGTGTTAAACGTGTAATCGCTTTCTTATAAACTTGTGTTTGTTATAACGTGACTATAGGCTGTTTGTATTGCAGTTTTGTGGAAAATCAAAGCCATCACGCACGCACGCACAGTAAATAGCTACTTAAGAAAATAAAACAGGAAAAAAGTATGTTGTGTTGTTGTGGCCAGGCAGCTCAGCCCAGAGAGAACATAGCCAGGTGAAAAATAGTCGGCTGTCTAAACCTGAGGACAGCTGGCTGAGGATGTACCCTGTCGTGGAGTGTGGAGATGTGTCCATGAGTCTAACCGTGAGAGGAAGGCGAGCCACCCATCTTCTGGTGGACAGAGGTGAAACCAAACACTCATTTGGTCACGCAGATTTTACTCTTCATTCCCATTGGAGCTTCTGGAACATGATACAGGACACTCAAATGTTATTGAAATACATGTTCGTTTGTCACTTGAGGAAAAGTGCTATACAAATAGAGAGGTATTTTTATGTATCTTATCTATAAGATATGTATACTGGGCAGAACATCATAGTAGGCAAGTAGCATGGATGATGAATACAAATTATTTTTTCTAATAGTTCTTGTCTGTATTTTCTCTTCCTCAGTAAATGCCTCAGCTCTTCCCCTTTCCCAGTTACAACCTCAGTGTGGCTATTTCATGACACATACCTGGAGAGACTTGATAGTTGTGGTCTCATACAGCGCCTGCCACGTCACACAAGAGGTACCACTACCATAACCTTACCACCAGACATTGCAGGACCTAGGAGGGTTTAAGGGGTACTTCATTTATTATGGATATTTTATTTGTCTAGATTAGGAAATGCCTTCAAGTTTAATACATTAGGCTATGGAGCATAATTTAAGTCTAGCCAGCATGTAGAAACTGGTTGGTAGATAAAGCCTTTAGTAAAAAAAAGAAACACACACACACACACACACACACACACACACACACACACAGAATGCAACCCAGCTCAATGGCTTGATGAGATTCAACCACGTTTTTTTCTTCTTTCTTTGAATCACACGTCTGCCATTCGGTGTTACCCATAGGGGGGTAACTATGTCCTCCCCCTGTTGTGGAGAAAGACACCAGTGAAGATGAAATGCCCAGTCTTACAGGCCCATGGTCTGGCCCCGGTGCCCATCTCGCTCTGCTGCTTCCCCTATGGGATGACCGCGGCACTGCAGAAAGAAGGAGCCACTGAGGAGGTGAATATCAAAGGTATCGGATGAAGTCGTCTGTGCCAAGGGAATCTTTTTGATGAAGTTAAGACACTCCCACAGTTTTCTAACTAGCCACCTCAGACACCCTCTCTGCTTTGCAGTGGCTCAGAGTTGAGCACTTTTAATCAATGTTCACCAAAAGAAAAACTCGTCTTGGCGATACTTCCAACAAGGGGTGTGTGTGTGTGTGTGTGTGTGTGTGTGTGTGTGTGTGTGTGTGTGTGTGTGTGTGTGTGTGTGTGTGTGTGTGTGTGTGTGTGTGTGTGTGTGTGTGTGTGTGTGTGTGTGTGTGTGTGTGTGTGTGTGTGTGTGTGTGTGTGTGTGTGTGTGTGTGTGTGTGTGTGTGTGTGTGTGTGTGTGTGTGTGTGTGTGTGTGTGTGTGTGTGTCCTCTTTGCAGTGCGTGGTGAGTGGACTCCTCTGCCGTCCCTGGCTAAGCGGTGTGGCCACACTGTGGACAGACCGCCAGGAGAGCTGGTCATAGCCACACCGTTCAACGCATGTGGCATCACTGTGAAGGTCAGTCTGGAGGAGTCGCTCCGTCATCTCACATTTCACAGTCGTGGAGCAGAGCGGTTGAATCGGTCTCGCTTTGCTTCTGAAAGAGCTTTTTATTCTCGTTCGGTATCTGCCTTTTTCGCTAACAAGTCGTTTCAGCTGCTGTAAAGTTAATTACCGTTTTTAAAAAAACAAAATGACACAGCGGTTTCTAAAAAAGACGTGACAGCTTTTTTCCCCCCATGCTCATCGAGGCTATTAACATTTTAATGGGGACTCGAATGAAGTCATTTTCTTTTTTGTTTGTCAGGACGGAAAGTTCCTTCTGTCGGTGCAGATAGGAGAGCGAGCAGTCACCCTGGCCTGTCCCACAGTGCCCCCTGAGGAGAAAGGAGAGAAGCGCACAACCAGACCGCATGCTGCCCTTCCCGCCCACAGCTCCTCCTCAGTCCCAGCCAACCTCACCTCCGCTGACCCCACTTCGGACCCACTACATTCTTCACACGTGAACTCACCCTTATCGCGTCACCACCCGATCGAGCTCCACCCTCCTGGTCATCCGCTGCCTCACAGTCACGGCGGAGGAAATTCCCCTACGCCTCCGTCCTCGCCGCTCAGCTCTGTGGACCACTCTCGGCCTCCTCAGCACCTACCTCCTCTCCTCCACACCCCACCCCTCTACCAGAACTACCACGCCTATCCCCTAGGCAACCCGGACCAGGATCTGGATGCTTCTGTCGCTCCTTCACCGACTACTACCGAATCCGAGGATCCTGTCGAAGAAGATCCAGAGTCGGAATTTACAACTACTACTGCTGTTGATTTTCAAAACTACAACTCCCAGGTTACCCATTCCCCCCTTGCTCCTTCCTTTGATCCTTCAGTGGACTCCACAGCTCCCGCCTCTCAGTCTCACGCCCACGCTGTCCACCTGTACTACAACAGCCCCCCTAAAATCCCCGTTTCTCAGCTCCGCCGTGACGGCGGGACGGAGGCCGTTCCGTCCAATAGCAGGGCTCCTCGCAACCGACAGCCCAGTCTGTCTGCGCCTCCTGGTGTTAGCCTTGCCGGAGTGCCGTTGTATAATCACCACCAGCACCAGCCTGAGGTTCCTGTTTACAACCACCTCTCCGAGTCTCTGGTTACCTCGGCTGTTGCCACGCCCACTCCCCTCCCCGTGACGGAGACGACAGCATCTCGACCCGGGAACCCCTCTCTCCTTGAACCCTTCCCTCCACATTTCCCCCCTTACCACGACTTCTATTATTCCATGTCGGGGCTGCCGAGGGCTGAAGCCGAGAGGTTCCCTCCTGGCTCTGATGACGCTAGAATGCGTCCGAGCACTGTTAGATCTGTCTGTGTCGATACCCCTCTTCCTCTTCCACCTGATTCTCTGCTGGTACCTTCCCGACCCTACGATGATAGCTTGAACCCCTATATGCCTCTGCCCAGCCTGGCCAGTCCTTCTGAGGCTGTATCAAAAGCTTCCGCTGGCCTAGCGACTGTGAACCTGCCGGCAGACCCGTCGGCGGCCGCTCCGGACACCCCGTCCGTCGCTTCATCTGGCGGTCCTCTCAGACGGTTCCTACGGCAACCCTCTCCCGGAGGTTCCGACGGTGAGACCTACGTCGACGAACGCACTTCCTCCTCCCCTGAAGCCCGGCTTCCTCTTTACTACCCGCACTTCCACCACCTGCCCTCTGCACCACAGGGACAGTACCACCACCCGTACCTCCACTACTACCCCTCGCTGAATCCACGTCGAGGGTCTGGGGAGGAAAGGAAAAGGGACACTTCCCCCTCCCCGACGGCCTCTTCCTCCACGGCGCAACCTGTGCTGGTCCCCCCCTACCCCTACGTCTATCACCCCCCTCCCAAATCCTCCCTGGTCCCCCCTCCACAGGAGGCTGCCGCTCCTACTGCCCCCTCTACTGGCACACAAGTGCAGTCGTCCGTGGCCTCGCCGCCTCCCAGCCCTGCACCTCATCCGTTTCACCAGCACCAGTTTTACTGCCCGCACTGTAATCCACCGGGACGGTCCGAAACGGAGACGGGAAGAGTGGACCGGCTTCGCTTCCCTACCGCGGACGACACCGCGGCAACAGGCGAACGTTTCCTGCCGCGTTCTCCCTACTTCTACTACCCTGACCCTGGACCTGCTCCGGACCGCCAACCACAGGAAACTATCCTCCCAACTGCCCCGCCAGCGCATTCCGCCGCTACAACAGTCCCACACGCCCCCGACCCTCCCGCTCATCCGTTCCTCCACCACCCATACTTTCACTTCCCTGTCCGTCACGGGCCTCCAAGCTCAGCCAATCCTGGCGCTCGCAGGTCTCCCGCTAAGGAAGCTCCCACGGCTCCGCCCCAAACCCCCACTGCTTCTCTGAGAGACGCAACCCATCAGAGTCTGGTCTACCCACACCAACACTACTTTGAACCAGGGAGGCCTGTTGAAAATCACAGACGGATACACCCCTATTATTATTATCACCCTTACTTTGATCAGTACTACCACGCTGGGAGAGCCGTCCTCCATGAGGAGCCTGCCTCTGTCCTCGGCCCTCTCACGGATCCCATCCATCGCCCGTCCTCTCCGGATGACCGTCATCCACACAGGTCATTGGATCTTTTAGGTCGTCTCTCCAATCCCTCCTTGAATCCAGACGCGGGGCCTACAGAGCACCAGCAGCAGCATACCGGAACGATAGGCAAGTCACGCAAAGTTCAGGAATTAAGAAAAACGTGTCCACAGAATATGGCTTTTTGTCCTTTTAAAACATACAGATGACATTTTAATTAATAAAGGTTTTATAGTCACATAATGAGTTTTATGTTCACAAAACTACACAAGTGATAATCTTTTGCATTGTTTTTGTTGTTCATTGAAGTGTCAGGACTTACTTTACTAAAGGCCACAAGAGGGCAGACCATTCTTATTTTGAATTTGTTTCCTTCCAAAAGCTGCTCAATTGCATTTCTAAATCTACTGCCTGACATGTTTCGAACGCCTTTCTATATTTACATAATTAAAATGATAACATTTACTGCAGTCTTGTATCGTTTTAAAATGTTCAAACTTCAAAAAGCATCTGAATTTATAGTGTCTTGTCTCTTCAGATGATTTCGTCGTGGAGGCGGGTGAATGGACTCCCAGCTTATGTGGACTTGACTCGGTGTCTGGCGGGAACTGTAACGGTTCAACGGGCTGCTGCTCCTACACAGTGAACGGTGAGACTCCCGACGATCCCACATTTCTCTCGATCACTGGAGCCGAGGCTTCCTTCCTATTTCCCGGTAGAGCCTTGGTTAGTAGTGTTTGATAATGACAGGCGTCACGGGACCGTTTGTTCGGAAAATACAAACGTACATTTTACGTTATCTCCACAAAATGTGTTTTGAAAACCGGCCTGTTTCTACAAGGAGAGAGAAGTGATAAAACGCAATAAATGTCTCTACTGCTTCACTCTTACCATGGTCAAATACAGTCATGCACAATGTTTTCTCAAACCACTGCTTGCTTGGACTCGCACTTCATATCAGTTATTCATCTGGCACACACGCAATTACTTTGTTAATTTGAACTCTAGTCTTTTTGTATTATCTTATTTTTTTTTTTTTATGTTTTTATACTTTAAACCCCACAGAATGTATCCTGGGCCGCCATTTTGTTTTTGTGTTGCCGAGCTCTATGAAGAATCCCACTTTGACTCCTTCACCGTCTGCTGGTGCCAAGGCTGTGTCCTGTAACCCCCAGAGGGTGCATGACGGCTCTCACCTCTACACTGTACCCCTTCACGGCTGTGGGGTGCACCGATATGCAAGTGTAGACTTCTCCCACTTCCTGTGAATTGTGTTCAAGTCTAAGACAAATTTTGCTTTTTTGTTTCTTTATGTTAAATCTAGCACACATGCCCATGTTTAAATGTTAAAGAAAACTAAAGTTGAGACATTAGCTGATCAGAAAAATATTTTTTCTAAACTTACTGCTGTAAAAGTATTGTCAACATGGCCTAATCCAAAACAACAACACACTTTCTTCTCTGCCCTGATAGGAGGCCAGTCAGGCTGTGGTTCACCTGTTGGAGGTCCACTGTCACTGGGATTTACAACGACACAGCACCTTGACAGAGGAGGACCTGCCCATCAGGTAAAGCTACCACCTTTCACTTACCTATTCTACTGTGCAAAGTCATATTTACGTTTTGTGTATTTAAATTAAATGTCTGATATAGTAGGATCTGTTTGACCTATGAATGAATTTGAATGAAGCAAAGGTCTTAGTGTTCCACTTAAAAGCTAAACGCTTTGTCACCGGACCTCCATTTTGCTTTTAGGTTACTGGTGGAGTGCAGGTCTTCACCAGGATCTCCCAGCAGGGTGCGAATCCAAGTGATCGCTCCGTATGATCCAGCTCCGTCTTTTCAGCCCACCACAACGGCCACTAGAGGCACTTTGGCTGTCGAGCTTAGAATCGCTTCAGGTACTGCATATTCATGAAGTAGCTGTCAACAAAGATTTATTTCCCCAGTAAGATTTTAAAGCTGGTCTCAGGAGAAAAATCGATCAAACTACTTTCATGACATGCTATTAGCTGATCAATGGATTAGCATTCAGTGCATGGGCTGCTTGAGTTATTGTGCAAAATCCGACAGGCCAAGCTTCCGTTCGATTAACTTTCCCCGAACTGCGTTAAACGAGCACCCATGCAAACAAGTCAGTCAGTTTTCATGTGCAAAGTGCAAAAAAAGACCTCCCCCATTTCCTGTACCACCACAAACCAAGGTGTTGCCTCTCTGACAGACGAGTCATTCAGCAGCTTTCACCCAGGGGCCCACCTGCCTCTGCGGCGCCTCCTGGGACGTCCACTGCACCTGGAAGTGGTCCTCCTGAACCCCCCGGAGCCTGACACGGTGCTGCTGGTGCACTACTGCCTGGCCCACACGCTCACGTCTTACCCGGGCTGGATGCTGGCGTACGATGGGTAAGGTGGTGGCGCTTTGTTGCGGTCCCGTAAGTTTTAAATTGTTTTTTTTTTTTTTTTTTTTTTACCACGTCCATCTGTTTTGTTAATTAAGTTCTGTTTACATTAGATGGCACTTTTTTTTTTGGTCAGCTTTTGTTTGTGCTTGCTTGAGGCTGTAAAATGTAGCCAGAGGCTTGCTTACTTGTGGACTGTGATTGATGGTCAGATTGCATTTCCTTTCTGGACAGATCTAAACAGACAAGAAACACAACGGAATGCATAAAAAATATTACTTGGTCAAAGTTCTCTCTAGGGTGAAAGGGGTTAACCGTCCCTGCATTAATCTTCCTCTAGCCTTAAGTGAGAACAGGCCAAACAGATGTCATAGCAGTGAATCATGAATTAGTTTATGGTTAGTTATTCCAGGGATATTTTTAAGTTATGGCTTTACAAACGCTACTACACAATGGCTAGTATACAATACAAATATGCTATCTAGAGTACCAACGTCCATTCTTGGGCTTACAAAAACAAAGTTTTCAACTAATATTTGGCACAATATGAAATGATTGATAGATTTTGGGGGCTCATTTCTTTTTTAAATACATTTTGGGGCTAATTCGTTTTGCCTTTCAGCTGTCCTAGCCGTGGTGGCTTTCAGCCTCCGTCTGACCAGCCTCACCTCACCCAGAGACTCACTGTCACCACCTTCCTGTCCATGATGCCAGGAAGCACCACCCAACTGGACAACCCCGAGGTGAGGAACAAGAGTCGCCAAACGGTAACAATCAATAGAAGAGAAACACTTTGACAGGGGAATACTCCATATGGAAAGGCAGACGGCCATCTTGCTCTGGCAGGTGTAAGCGCAGAGATAGATAGTATCTCTATGGTTGTACGAATCCAGACACTGCATGTGGGAAATTTGGAAAAGGTGTGGCACTTACAATGGCAGAAACCTCCTGAGCAGACATGCCCAGTGAAGTGTGGGTATGCTGAGGGCACAGGGCTGAATGGATGGGAAGTGTATCAGGCTCAGAGAAATCCTAGCATGGAGCTAGATTTTTGTTCTTTGACTTTTAATTTAGCACTTCCCAAGTTGTGAAAATGTGATACTGCCACGTATAAACACTCATACGAGTGAATATGTAGCACCTATCGTTCGTGTGTGTGTGTGTGGTCTTCCTTTCCACCAGGTCTACTTCATGTGCTCTACTGAGGCATGCTCCCCATCAGATGGAGAATGCTCTGTGAGATGCTTTAGTGGTGAGCTCATTTCAGTAACACCACAATAACATCCAATACCATGAGGTTACCAATCATGAGTTTCTTTGTGGCTGGAATTGAAGGTTTAGTAGTAAGGCTATTTTTTTTGCCCAGAAAGTTAGGTTGACGTTTACCTTTGAAAACTTGATTTTAATCCTTGCTTTAATATCTTTTTTAGGACCAAACCTTGGAAGCCAATTTGTGAGACAATAAAGATTAATATGAACAGTTGCCTTCTGGGTTTTCTTATGGATAATCAGTAAAGCAGAATGAAGGAGTTTTAAGAAAATGTACATTGTAATACATATTTTAAGCAGTGGGCTTCACAATGGTGCGATTTCCATTTCAAAGACAGTAGTTCCACATGGTTACGAAAAACAGCTAATCATGCAACATGCCGTAAAAAGCATTTTATCAAACATAGGTTTGTGCAAGACTTCTTGATAACATCATGGGAGTTGGGCCTTCATTCTTCACTTATGGTACAAGTTACCTGTGCCAAGTGTTGGGAGGGAGAGATAGGGGTGCTGATGGGGCCTCTATCAGCACCCCTATCTGGTTCTATGAGAGGGAGAAGGGCAACACTATGGGCACACCGCTAGGCACTTGTCATGAAGTGTTTATTCAATCAACAGCCTCTATCGTAATCGCATGCTTGACCAACAGGGCAAATTTGGGGACTAGGATTATCTGCATTAAGGATGATTTTGTTTCTCTCTAGTTTTGGTGCAAATCACCATGGAATGAAAACGGCATAAATTCACACTTTTTATTCACGTCTACAAAACTTGATAGTAAAAATAAAAGCATAAGCATAAAGGAAAATGTAACAAAACCAGGAATCAAAAATAAACGTTTGGTCAATCGTTTGATCGCCTGTAGGCACATACTAAAAGCAGTAAAATACAAGGTGTAACTAATTAAAAATAACAAGGGCATTAGTATACAAAAAGCCTCCCTCATTTTCACCAGCTAACACAAGGCATTCGGTTGGCGTCATGACTTAAATTGCAACGCAATGCTCTTAACTAAAGCAATAAACTGGTCCCTTTTTGCGATGGGCATGCAGCATTCAATCTGGCAAAGACAGACTTTAAAGTCGAATCAAAATTTGCCTCCAGTTTGACATCCTCGCAATAAACATTCTGCCCAAGCTAAGAAACAAGTGTGCCTGATTTCTTAGTAGTTTATATAAACCGGAAATGGGTGAACCACATGCTACTCAATTTTGAATATCTCGGCGCAGGCTTTCTGTGGAGAGGAGGGGGGGGCGCCGCGGGGGAGGGGGGCGGGGGGCGCCGCGGGGGAGGGCGGGGGGCGCTGCGCCGCGCCTGCTGTCACTCCTTAGTAAACTGCTTTGTAGTAGGCATTCACCGCTTGTTGGCTCTTCTTGATTTGTTGATTGAGAACGCTGGCGCACACCATGGCAGTGATCTAGGACCCAGAGACGGGGAGTGGAGGGACCAGGGTATGGGTTAAGTAGAATGAAGGGGGAGAGGGTGAAAAGTGAAAGCTGCCAAATCTCTCCCAAACTTTTTTTTTCCATTTTTTTACAATCACCAGCAGGATAAGACCAGCCGCAAGTGCAAGACGGAAGCAGGAGGGTTCTATAATTATCTTTCCCACACAAACGTGCTGTCAAAGTGTTAATGCAATTCTACTTTAAAAAAATAAAAATGAAATAAAAGGTGATTAAACGACAGACAAACCGACACCTTGGAGTGACTGAGCCTAGCATCTCTATAACAGAAAACAAAGAGTCTACCCAGAAGATGGCGGGGGGAAAAAAAGAAGCTGATGAAATTGCTGGATGAGGACAGCATAGCGACAGAACATGGGAAGATCCCCACTCAGGCATTCTGAGCCACGGGCAAAGCCCCAGGCAGGGGGGTAAAGACCACGGGGTCCTGGTCAGAGTAAGAGTAGGAGGCCAGAGGGTGCTGGGCAGGGTACGGGTAGGAGACCAGGGGGTGCTGGTCGGTGGGGTGGTGGTAGGGGAAGGTTGGGTCTTGGCCAGGGTAGGGGGTGCCGACAGTCGTAGTGGAGGTGGACAGGATCAGGTAAGGGGGAGGAGAGGTGCGGGAGCGCTTGATTTCTTTACTGAGTAGGGAGCTGCACACCAGAGCAAAAATCTACGATGCGATGGGTGGAATGGAGGAAAAAAAGAAGGGGTGAGGGAAGAGCAGAGGGTTTAAAAAGCAGACGAAACGGGTTGTAAGAACAGAAAAACAAAGAGGAAGTTCACCAGGGGTTAAAACCATTGAAAGGGGGGAGGGGAGGGTTTTAAGGGGCACCGGAAAAGTAAAGCGTTAGACATACTGAGATGATGTCCCCCCCCCTCCTCCCCCCAGTTTCACTTCTTCCTCCCCCACCTGACATTCCCCGCCTCCATCATCATCCTCGCCGCTAGCGATCACACCGCCGCATGCATCCCTCTGTGAAACGTGTGCTACCTCACTTCCCCCTGTACTTCCTGATCTTAAAATCACCATGGGCCCCCTCCAAAAAATAAAAAACCTTTGTCTCTCTTCCCAGTGTACACTGCGGGTGTAACTTACCAGCAGAGCGGCGGTACCACAGAAGAAGCCTAGCACCACCGGTCCTTTGGTCTCGAAGAGCTCGTTGATGACCGAGGGACAGGACTAGAGAGGGAGAGGGCGGACAGACACAGGCAGGAAGAGTGGAGGCAGAGAAGGTTAGGGGGGGGGGGCTTCAAGATGTAACTCAAATAGGATATAGGTGCCAGCCCGCCGACACTGAGCTAAAACACTCACAGGAAACGTGAAGTACTGCATCAAGTTGGATATTTCTGGACATGTTTTTCCGACCAAGGGGTCCAGGGCTCCCGCCACACCACAGCATTGAAGCTAGAAGGAGAGAGACAGAGATTCGGAAGGAGTTCAGCCATTGTTTGTTTGTTAATCCGAGTTTGTTACTCGGTAAGTCGGTTTAAAACTACGCTGCCAAACAGACAAATGACAAAGGTCTGTTGGAAGAAGCCCGCACCCCGTTATGGAAGATGGCCAGGGTAACTGCCAGGCCTGGGTCTTGTGTGTTTGCATACTTGAGGTAGATGGTTGAGTAGAATTCTGCCAATTGTTTCCCAAGCTGAAGAAAAAAAAAAGTAACAATATAATATTAATAATAATAATAATAAATATATATAACTAACTATGTAAAACTATGTGGCACTTTCAGTAATAGCAATGTTGTATTTATTTGATTGCTTATTTAACAGATAGCCTATCCCTTTGAAAATCCTTCTTTCCCCCCTCCCTCTCACCTCATATCTGCTGGAGAAGGCTAATGCCCCGGCGGCGATCTCAACACCAGCAAGAAGAGCCAGCAGGGCTGAGAACTGGGTGGGGACAGGTAAACAAAACATGAACACTAGAGCACACTGCAGCGCGTGCGCACACACACACACTTCAAAACTGACACACACACAGACAATCGTCCAAAAAAAAAAGCCTTTTCCTTAACGGCTCTCATCAACTATAAAATCACCAAAAGGTTCTTTCTTTTTTTTTTTTTTATAAACATTGCTTAACAGGTTTGAGAAAAAAAATCATTGTCTCACTTGCCCACAGAGACACGCCTCACACAAACCAAAACGAAAGAAAGAAGCAAAGAGAGTGAAGCACAGCCTATCCCTGCATCAAATGGCAATTCAATGGCCAGGCAATTCTCATTGGGGTCCCTCTTGATTCGTAGCAGCTCCCTGTCTATGAAGCCCCTGGGAGCTGAGAGAGGGCCAGTGCCTTTGGGTGTTTGTCTGTCTGTTTCAGCGATTCCCATAAGTCAGTCTACTGACGTGGACCAAAACATAGTTGTAGGAATTACCTTTACAATGCTACGTTACATTCTTCAAGCTTTATTCTTGCATTTTGCATGTTTGCATGTTATTTGTGCTAAGGGAAAATGAACTCAAGTATGAACGATAGCGTGAATAAATAAACAAACGACTTCAAACGATCATAGTTATTTAGATAACATGTGACCATGAGGTCACTTCGCTCTGGCCACTGAATCTGCCCTCTATTCATTCCATTTCCGAATGCTAAAAACTAGACACAAGAAGACACAGGGCTCCACAATCCAAGTCTTCATCTGAACACAGCTTCAATGTCCGCCTCTTTACAGTAGGAAGGGTATACACGTCAAGAGGCCGGGAAGATTTAAAACTTTACGGAAATCAAAATCGTCCACGGGTTTACCAGAACTGATAGTGCGTATGATCTTGGGCCCTAAAATAAATCCCCAACTAAATTTAGATGGTGTCTCGAAAGGGGTTGATATCTGTGGCTCCGGGGTTTTGTCTGAATAGTACCATGTGTTGAGCACATTGAAACAAAACAAAACCGCTTGCAATTTCTCTATCAAAGCTCATCATTGGTATTTCAAGCATTAACAAAAGAGGAACTGACATTTAGCCTATAACTGACAGTAGAGTAGTTGCTGCAGGAACACTCCATAGCTTAATGGATCGCCATGACACACTCTCATAACAACTAGAGCCCCCCATTACCCCTTATTACAGTAAACATCTGCGAGAGCTTTCTGTGTGAAGCACAGGGAGAGCACAAACAGACAGTTTCTAAAGTCTGCATGAAGTGTTAGGAAGATATGGATAACCTTGACAACCCCCCGCTCTATAATAATAACACAAAGTGTCTCTCCAATCCACTCGCTGCACACGTAAGTGCTACCGCTCGTTTGTCCAGGGACCCTACAGTGTAAGCAAAAGGTGCTTCACCAGAATGGGTATTACCCAACTGGGGTATTCAGCAAGTATTTATACACTTCTTCACATTCTTGTCACACTTGGTCAAAACAGGTGCTAAACGGACAAGTTGCTTAAAATACATGATCCTGTTGTAAATTCAACATGAGTCTGGAAGTTTAAGCCTCTCTACAGGTCAAAGGGTAGTCCTACTGAGCTTCAGGAGCCCTCTGCTATCCTTACAAATGACAATGAAGATTAAGTATTTGGTTGGATAGATCTATTTCAGAAGAACCTTTGCCATGCAGAATATTCCTCATAAGTGATTAACCAAAACTACCAACACTTATGAAACCATGAAGAATAATTATGTATATATGCGATTCTTTCAACACTATTAGTTTCTGCTGGTGATGCAATAGTACCTCAAAAAAAAGAGGAAACGGTAAGAATTAAACTCTTAACTTTGAACAATACATTTATAGAGGTTTTATACATACCACCCCCAGTGCAGTTCGGTTCTCATTGCAGGCACCGTAATCGCCGAAAATAGCGACAATGAGCATCACTGCACCCAGGGCAATCAGTACACCAACACCTGTGAGGGGAGTTGGGATAGAAAAAAGAATGAGAAATATACACAAACAAGTAGAACTATGAGGAAATAAACTGGTTGTTTCACGTTGGGGAAGTGGTAAGTAATGTTAACAATATTGCCTTATGTTATTCCAGGTACTCACCAATTTGAAACTGCTGTGTGTTGAGGTCTATGTCGAAAAAACCTCTAGTTTGAGCGCTGAACCGCAACCAGAGGCCCAAACCGAACATCGCAAACCCCACCAGCTGCAAGATAGAAAGAACTAAAATATTTTTAAGAAAAACAATTCATGCAATTATTGGTGGGCCACACAGATGAAATAGAAGTTGCTAGAAATAAAACATGTAAAATTAAATAAAATAAAAAAAAAAGATTATCAAGGGAAATAACTATCAAAACCCCAGTTTGCTTTTCATTAGGCTGTTTCAGAATTTATTACATTTTGATTTGGGACTGAAAATGCTGCAATATATGCACACCAAAAAAGGAGATCCAAATTAACATTTTGAGCCTCCGTGATTCTCATCAACCATGACTGAACTGGGTGGTTTCAACATCCCAGCGCACGAAAAACGAAACCTATCCTGAGCGTTTCCTGTCTGCGTAAATACAGGATGCAGCTTGAACAGAAATTACTTACTTTTGATTTTCCGTAAATTCATTTATGGATATTCAACAAATTAGTAGCTTTTGATCTATTGGAACTGGACTTGGTCTGTTCGTTTCAAACTAACAGGTGACACAAGCAACAGCCCCGTTCACTGGCGTTCATACCCTCCAGCAAGGAATCCACACACCACTTACAGCAAACAGAATGTTGAAAAGGATTAGGATGCATTTGCACAGCTGGCCACATCCGTCCAGTGCCATGATGACTAGGAATTATTCGTTCGGGGACACACAACGACAATACAATTTTACTTTCGTGAAGCCTTCAAGAAAAGAGACAAACAGGAGTACATTTACAATCCGTCAAATAGTTACTTGATAGACTTACTTGGGGCACAAAGCCGCTGTACTTTGGTATGACGATCGAAATGTTTGAATTAATAAAATATTTTACCTGTGAAGATAATCTTCCACTGGTTCGAACCGATGGTATAAACCTCTAAGCTGGCTGTTTACCTCAAAGTAATTGAGAGGAAAACGCAACCTAACACCAGACGACTTCAGTTGTTTTGGGTAAATCCCTCCTTGTTTGAGCCTGAGCGCGACCCTTTTGATCAAACAACCGATTTCATTGGGTTAGGACTTTGAATTATAGAAAACAACGCCTATAAGAAGATGATTGATGCTGGGGGTGGGAATTTACAGTAGGCTACGTGCACGCAGTTATCATGGAAAGTGAAACTTAAACATAAGACAGGCTTGCTTTTATTTAATCAAGGATACTGCATTGTATACAGTGGCGCCGCAAGGGGGGGGGTTCTAAGGACCTGTGACTTGCAGGGGCCCTGAAAAGTATTAGACCATTAGGTAATTAGATTTAATTAAGTACTTTTATTTTATTTACAATGTCCTACCTAAACAAAGAGAAAAAAGTAAACATTGAGTGTCTCTCTAATGCCCCCTCTCTCCCCCTTCCATTCATGAAATGGTTCGGTCCTGCTTTCCCAGAAACCAAGCAAACGGAAGGCGTTAGGCAGCGGATTGCGACGTCGAGTGTAGCGCGTCATGTCCCAGTTTAAAGAAAAGTCTGGCAACCGAAAACGAAAATGATATAAAAAAAAGGTAGGAGAGAGAAAAGATATTTCACACAGAAAGGTGGGTGTAGTCTGTGAGTAGTGGGAATTAATCCGTTAGCGAAGTCCCTAGAGAAACTGGCTACTTTTGCTCACTCAAAATAACCATCACAGAAAATTGTGAATGTTTACATCTGGCGTCCCTTTTAGATGTCAATAATCAATGCAGGCAAACTTTTAGCAAACTATTCATTTTACGTCAGTTTCCCCTGCTCCTGCCTGGTGCCAGGCATAACAGATGAGGCTCAGCAGCCCTGTCTCCCCTTCCCTATCCCTCGGTAGTATTAGTCTTGCATCAATGGTGAATTCCACTGTATGCAGAATGTTTCATGCATGTCTGCACTATATTTCATTTTCACTGCTCACAACCAGTAAATACAGTGAGTATTGGACTACAAGAGAGTTGTAAGCCTGCAAAGATAGTTGTTTAAAGCTATGAATGGGTCCACTGGGTTCAGGAGGTGTGGTCACAACAAATGCCCGGTTGGCGTGGCCTGGGGTGTTGGGGCCCGATGGGATATCTTTTCATTGGGCCCCAAATGCCTGGCGACACCCCTGATTGTGTACATGCATAAAGTTGCCGTGTTGCTATTCGTATTGTTAAACATACCTGTAGATTGAAAAGGATAATTGCCCAATACAATATTCAAAAACAATTGATAACAAATAAAAACACCTACTGATTAAATATTTATTTAGGTTTTATGAGTGTGAACAAGATCAGCATTTGATATCAATATGTAGGCCTATATACTAGATAATGATACATTTAATTTAATCAGAACATAATTGTTTGATTCCACCATTGAAGATACATAATGTAACCTGATGACTCTTAACACAATTTAAGTATCATCTCACCTCAGACAGTATGTGTGTGTATAAATATAATATTGCCTGCATGGCGTACAAGTGCAGTATAAACAGTTGGATTAAGCTTGTTCCTAAAACAAATAGTTTGAAATAAAAAGTAAATAATTAAATTCAACATTAGATGGATGTTGCATAAAACCTGTTCCCTCGGTGTGACTGTTAAGATGATATCAGTGAGCCAGTCAAATATACAATACTGTGCATAAGTTTTAGGTGGGTATGCTGTTTTGAAGGCGAAGGGTGGTCACACCAAATGTTGATTTGATGCAGATTTGCTTCTCCCTCGCTTTGTATTATATGAATTGATTAAAAAAATAAAAACTAACATTTGTATTTTTATGTTGTTTTTTTTTCTAACTTAAAAGACTTCGCACTTGCCTAAAACATTTGCACAGTACTGTACATCAGAGGCTGACCTGTCCATTCCAGGGAGATCAATACTGTTAACATCCTCTGAGTGCCGCTGCTATAACTCCTCCACCACAGTTTATGGTCGTACAGCACAGTCTCTCGGCTGAACAAACGGCGTTGATGGGATGACCTCCCAATTGGCCTGTCATTGCAGGTTCAGTGGGTGGCAAAGAGAAGAGTGACAGGAGAAGGACTGGGTTTCTGATAGTCACAGTGCACCAGGAGGATTGGCCAAGAGTCCTGAAGTGACAGCAATAATCTGTTATGAAGAGATGACACTTTAAAGTTTAGTAAAGATTTTATGTGTGTTCAGTAAAATGCAGAGTTTAGTGTGTCTATAGAACTGCCTATGATAAAATTGTATTGTTAGCACCGTGATTCATTTGAGTGTTTTTGGAGTCCATCACTCTGAAGTGATGACAGTGGGCTGTTTACTACTGAATCAATCTCTTAATATATACAAACAATCTCTTTTATTATGAAAATTGGCAATTCAAGACGATACCTGTCTAACAACATGTAGAATACTAATGTACACCAGGGGTCGCAATATTATAAAATAAGATGATCTTATTCACACATACAGTACAATACAACCAAAAAATCGGCAATATTAATTGGTTTGCTACACTGTAATATTGCCATCTTAAAACTTTATTGTTGTTGTAATATATGTTTGTGTTCAATAGGCAAATTTGGTTTGCCAACAATTTTATATCGGAACACACCTAATATCGATATTAGTTCGGAGACAAATCTTAGACAGTTTTTATTTTTAAATTCCCTTAGTATCAAACGCGCAAAATGAGCCTAATCTACCACTTCTCCTGGACGGTTGAAGGGAGGTGGTCTGAAACAGCCTTGATCGCAGACCTGAGATCAGACGTTCTTACACTAGTCCTCCTCATATGCTTGGGAACAGTAAAAATAAATCTGACCGTTGCTCAGTGTAGTGGGGCCATATCTTCTCCGTACTACACCAATCGGGACGTAGGCTAGACTGGGAGGAAATCGTGTTCCTCGCCAATCCGTACCATACGCACGCCAAGACAGATCCGGATCAGAAAACACTGCGAGGAGTACGGTGATACTAAGGTGGTAGAAGGAAAAGGGTGGGAAGGAGGCACGCGAGGGGTTTACTTGCAAAATCTCACGAGTGAAAGGGAAGGATTGGCTTTCCTCGCAAGGAGAGGAGATTTGTGTTATAATTTCCAACGTTTTCTAGAAGAGGAGAAAGAGGGAGCTACTACAAACCACATTTATAAAGGAGCTAACGGAATGTGTTGCTAGCACGCTAGCTGGCTAATTAGCTTGCCAGGAATACGAAATTTGAATTTTTGTGCTTTGTTATTTTAAGCCGTCCACATCTTATATTTTTCAAGCTGCTACTCTTGATACTAGTTCGGGAGCGTGACCATGTTCTGGCTTGATTAGCTCGCGAACGTTACACAATATCAATATTTTGTTGCAAGCAAGCTTTGATGATTTTGTTTAACGATACACTCGATTGCTTTAGAACTATCAGCTAATAACGGACAAAAGAAAAGCAAAGTAATTTCCAACGGGGGATATAATAAAGGAGATCAAGGCAAAGCCAAAGGTGAAAGACTTTCAATTGGAAACTGCCGTCCAATGTTAATGTCGACCGACGTTGCATCCATAATGTTACCCGTTACTCGGGGAATAATGGACCGGGAAATAGACATTGATACAGCCACCGGACCCCTTACAAACGCAACTGGGGGTCCAGCTGCAGTTCGAGGGATGAAACGAGGAGATCCAGAGCCTGATGCTCAAACAGCAGCAGCTTTAACTGAATTAGCCGGGGCGGAGTGTAAACGGCCAAGGATAGACGGCTCCGGGGTTGTTGGTGACATTGGACAGGTAAGGAGTATAAAGTAAACAAATGTATTAATTCAGTTTTCCCTGATATCACGTTGTGAATTTTCTACCTCGCTGCAGTTGCAACGTTGTGGCTCCCCTAGCCACTGAATGTTCTCCCAGTCCAAAAAAAAAAAAAAAAAAAGCATTCCTTTTGTCTCACCGTGATGCATCATGACGACGTTAGATGATGCTTTGACGGACCCTCTTTTCTCATCAATAACATAGGCATGCATCATTGCAGCAAATGCAGAGGGCATCAGATAAGCTACAGTAGGGGACTAGAACTCAGCAAAAAAATCACAGACCAATAAGTGCAATGTTCTTGCTGTGCTAGCAGCCATGCCTGGTAATAGAGAGCGAGAGAGCATGCCCGTTCCAGACGAGACAAAGGTAATATGATACAGCTCCATTGCAATGACAGCGCAGCAAAGCAGCAAAGATCAGACAACCCCATGCATATTCCCTCGATTGGAATGCAGTCAGGCTAAATGCATCCCCCCAATTAGATTGTTTTTGAGGTACACAAAACAGGCAACGTTTTGTAAGCCAGTAATTTTTGACACACCATTGATCTGACTAGATCACTGTTTCATATCTCAGTGCACCCGCATGTGCCAGCACCCTCCTACCCCCCCCCCCCCCTTTTCTCCCTTTAACGCCCCTCGTGCCCCCTAATTGTCGCTAGGTGTTAAAAGAGAAGAGGGACAGACGGGGATGGGGGGGAGGGGTCACGAGGGAAAGACAAAGAACAGACCCTTTCGGTGAATGCAGGGAGGAAGGGAGCAGAAAGGAGGAGGCTTGGGGAAGAGTGATACGCGTGCACCTTTAGGTACTAACGCCGTCACTTCTCTTTAAAAAACAAACAAACAAAAAAAAAAACACTCACTGCTGATACAGCAACAAATTGAATATTCGCTCCCGTTATGAAGCTGACTTTATAACACGCACACGCAGACACGCGCAGACATGCGTAGCTAGCGTCCACATTAAAACCCACAGTGCCTAGTCTTGACATTTACATGAACTGATTTGAACACTCTCGCACACACGTACACGCGCACGCACGCACGCACACACACACGCTGTAGTAACTATCCATAATCCAATACGACTCAGGCGATTTCTTTCTTTTTTAGCTGACGTACAGTGTTTTAGTGTGAGGCGGGCGGGCGGGCAGGGCTTCTCTACAGTTCTGTGGCTGGAGATGGTTCCGGGTCACCTCCGGGTAATTGAATCCCCAGGAACGGAGCACATGGCTTCAATTGGCTGTTTTGTTTGCCGACTGACCTGCTGCAGTGACAAACGGGCTGCAGTGGACGGCGGACAGCAAGCAGCCATTATGATGGTCGGCCCCACCACACACACACACACACACACACACACACACACACACACACACAGAGCCAGGGAGGCACATGATGATGAGGAGAAGGTTAGGACATGTATTTATATGGCTGCGGGGGGAGGGAGATAACCGTCCAGCCTGCTGTCCCTTGTTAGTTTCTGTTGCTACACACAGGAGGAAGATGTGACTAGAGTGCAGGGCAACAACATTGGGAATCTTCTCCCTTTTAAAATCTCTCCCTTTCTCTAACGCCTGTCCGATGTATTGATCGCTGTGGGGTCAGGCTGGAAATAGGCCCACGGGGCGGAGGGAGGGATAGAAAGAGGGAGGGAACGCAGGGAGGACATGGGGGGGGGAGGAAACAGGGCAGGGACACCGGCCATGGAGATGTCCTTCGCGGGAACGTCGTAGCGAGGAGCGATGGGACGGAGGGAATGGGACGGAGGGTAGGCGTGTTGGCGGAGACGGATAAGGTAGGGAGGGCGTCGTCGACGGCAACACGTCCCGTGCGCGTGTCCGCTGCTCGTAAATCACGGTGGACGTCATAATGAAAACGACGGCTAATGACAGGCGTCGCGTGGTCCTCTGCAGGGGTGAGTGGCATGGCTATCAGTATTCACGATCGCTTACTGGCTGTGTCACCCTCGCCATGTCTCCATCGTGGGGAATTGAGGTCAGAGAATCACTCTGGACGGTGATTATTAGCCGAGAGATCAATATTGAGCCCGGGGGGCGGGGGGGGGGGGGGGGGGGAGACAGATGACTGGCAAACCCTGCATATATCCTCAGTAATAATGAATGAGGGAGCAGCAGACTGCCTAGCTGGCCCCTCATCATCCCCAGCCTTTTTTTGTTATTACCCCCCCTCAATCCCATCCCCCTCTCCGCCGCTCTCGCCCCGAGGCAGATATCCAGATTGCTAATTGACTCCCGGTTCACAGGATTTAAGTGTGTCAGTCAGGGAGCCAAACCCCCTCCCCCTTCCCCCGTTCACTCTTTCCTCTGTTGTCCTGTCTCGCTCTCCCTTTCTCTCTCTCCTTTTCTCTTTCTCACTCTCTCTCTCTCTGTCTGTCTGTCTCTCTCGCTCTCTCTCTGTCTCTCTCTCTCTCTCTCCTTTACGCTCTCTCTCTCTCCTTTACGCTCTCTCTCTCCTCATCTGTTTGTTTCTCCGGCTCTTTCTCCCAGGCTGCCCCCTGTGTCTTTCTCTCTCACTGTGATTTACCTTTTGATATTTTTCTTTTCGTCTCTCTAGCCTTTCCCTCCGCGCTCAGCATCGACGCCCTCTCGAGGCAGTGTGGTGCTCCAATCAGAGGTCGAGACTGTCCCTCTCAGCTTCTCTCTCTCTCCCTCTCTCTCTCTCTCTCTCTTTTTCTCTCTCTCTCTCTGTCTGTCTCTCTCTCTCTCTCTCTCTCTCTCCTTTTCTCTCTCTCTCTCTCTCTCTCTCTCTCTCTCTCTCTCTCTCCCTCCCTCCCTCTGTCAGAAAGGCGATTTGTCCTATCGTTGGCAGCAAAGAGGCTTTGTGTCGCGCTAACGAGATCAAAGCTCATTTAGGAGAGGGCATTAAGCAGACTGATCGCTTTACCGGCCCAGAGTGAAGTGGGGTGTGGGGGGGTTAGGTGTTGTCCATTGGCTGGCGGGGGGGCTGAGGAGAAGGGGGGGGGTTGTTCAAAACACAAGCCTACAGGATGGTTGAGATGCTGCTGTTTTGCGGCAAAGCCTTCCACAGTCCAGCCGCCTCCATTAAGCCCGACGTGTTCGCTGGATAGTTAGGCTGGACGGCTGAATCTGTAGTGAGAGAGAGAGAGAGAGAGAGAGAGAGAGAGAGAGGGAGAGAGGGAGGGGGCAGGCATGCACAGAGCAGAGGGCTTTGTGGTGGAGCTCGGAGCTTGTAGACACACACAACCCTAGGCAGGAAGGTATCGGACATTAACCCCCCCCCCACACACACACCCACCCACTCTCCCCTAGCACTGCGTCTCCCGCAGCTTAATGATTGGCGGATGAACTTTGAGCGGTACGCCGCCGCGCAGAGTCACCCTTGACCTTTGAACCCCCGCCGATAAGCTGAAGTGTCTCTCCTCTCAAGATGTTGCTTAACTCTTTCACTCCCCCTTCTCTCTCGCTCGCGCTCTCTCTCTCTCTCTTTCTCTCTTTCCCTTGTTCAGTCTCTCTCTCTCTGTCTCTCTCTCTGTCTCTCTCTTTTTTTCTCTCTCCCCCTTGCTCAGTCGCTCTCTCTTTTTCTCTCTCTATCTCTTTCTCTCTTGCATTCTCTTGCTCTGTGTGTGCTGTGGCACCAGATGCAGGTTGTGGCTCCGCCGACGCTCTCAGTCAAAGGTTCCTCATGTCCCTGGGCCGGTCGTCGCGGCCATTTCACACCCCCACCCCCCCCTCTCCCCCTGTCCTGGCTCCTCCCCCTGGCTGCCCCCAAACTGTCACATGCACTCCCGTCTCCGCCCACGGAGGGCTCTCTCTCTCCGTCACACTAACACACACACACACACACACACACGCACACACACACACACACACACACACACACACACGTAAACACGCAGGCAGACACTCGCCGTGTCATGTTGATTCATCCTGTCCTCCTTGTGATCCTTTTGGTGTGTCCCCCCCCCCCGCCCCTCCCTTTATCCCCCTCACCATATAGTCCAGACCCCCCCCGCCACATCCTCCACTTACCCCTCCCCTGCTTTCACCATCTGTTGACCTCATGTCGCCGTTCCGCCTCCACTCCCCCTCTGCTCTTTTCTCCGGCCGTTTGCTCCGCCAGCTCCCAACTTACTTTTCCCGAAATAGAAAGAGGGAGAGAGAGAGAGGAAAAAATAAACACGCCCTATCGTTGGGCCCTACAGGCCGAGAGGGAGAGGGAGGGAGGGAGAGAGAGGGAAGGGGGGGGGGTAAAGAGACTGGATGTCTTTAGGTTTTTTTGATCCCGGCTAGCGGTACCGTCAGCCACGAGCCAGCGCAGAGCTCCACCTCTCTGACTCCTACACCATGTAGAATTATCTGGCTAGCGCTCCACCTCTCTGACTCCTAAACCGTATAGAATTATCTGGCTGGAGCTCCACCTCTCTGACTCCTAAACCGTATAGAATTATCTGGCTGGAGCTCCACCTCTCTGACTCCTAAACCGTGTAGAAAGACCTGGCTGGAAAGTGGCTGGACTATCAGCTCTCTCCCACTGACCTCACTTTGGCTGTGGAGCGAGCGTCTGTTTGCTGCTTTGTGAATAGTTACACGAGAATGTGGGCCCACAGTTTAAATATGGAGTCAGGCGGCCATGTAATGTATACTCAGCCATAGCAGCGCCATTTGGTTGGGGAGAAGAGCGCGCGCGCGCGTGCGCGCGTGTGTGTGTGTGTGTATATGTGTGTGTGTGTGTGTGTGTGTGTGTGTGTGTGTGTGTGTGTGTGTGCGTGTGTGTGTGTGTGTGTTTGTAACAAGTGATTGAGTGTGAAAGCCAGCGTGTTTGAAAGCTGGGTATCGGGTTGAGCACCCCCCCACCCCCACCCCTTAAGGAAATAGAAGTCACATGGCATTCTTTGCTCCTGACTCATTGTCTCCATCTCCTCTGCCTTTAAAAACAAAAAAAAACACACACGTTTAACTTTTCCCTTCTTTTCCCTGGCCTTTCTCCCGTAATCCGCGCATTCCTCCAGTTGTCCTCCTCTTCTCTGCTCTGCTTTTTATTTTTAAGTTTGGTCTCCCTTTTATTTTTTTTTGTTTTCCCCTCCATCCCGTCTCCCTCCCCCTCTTTTCCTCTCGAAACAGATTGATTCCAGATGTTACCAAATTCTTCCCCTCTCTCTCTCCCGCTCTCTCTCTTCCCACTGTTCTCCTAGACTCCTCCCCCTCTCTTCTTCTCAGCCTCTATTCGTCTCTCTATTCCCTCCCTCCCTCTCTCTCTCCCTCCCTCCCTCCCTCCCTCCCGCTCTCCACTGTATAAGGCGTCCAGCGCTCTGTGCTGTGATGTGTGAAGGGCAGGCTGCAGTCCTGTATGGAGCGCTGCAGTGTTACCACAGAGCAGCAGAGTAGCCCCTATCCCCGGCTGTGTTACCACAGAGCAGCAAAGTAGCCCCTATCCCCGGCTGTGTTACCACAGAGCAGCAGAGTAGCCCCTATCCCCGGCTGTGTTACCACAGAGCAGCAGAGTAGCCCCTATCCCCAGCAGTGTTACCACAGAGCAGCAGAGTAGCCCCTATCCCCAGCAGTGTTACCACAGAGCAGCAGAGTAGCCCCTATCCCCAGCAGTGTTACCACAGAGCAGCAGAGTAGCCCCTATCCCCGGCTGTGTTACCATAGAGCAGCAGATAGGCCCTATCCCCGGCTGTGTTACCACAGAGCAGCAGAGTAGCCCCTATCCCCGGCTGTGTTACCACAGAGCAGCAGAGTAGCCCCTATCCCCGGCTGTGTTACCACAGAGCAGCAGAGTAGCCCCTATCCCCGGCTGTGTTACCACAGAGCAGCAGAGTAGCCCCTATCCCCGGCTGTGTTACCACAGAGCAGCAGAGTAGCCCCTATCCCCGGCTGTGTTACCACAGAGCAGCAGAGTAGCCCCTATCCCCGGCTGTGTTACCACAGAGCAGCAGAGTAGCCCCTATCCCCGGCTGTATTACCACAGAGCAGCAGAGTAGCCCCTATCCCCGGCTGCATGGCCCCCGGAACGTCGTTGCCAAAACATGTCTCTCCGCCTGGTGTACGGTGCTTTCCAACAGATCTGTGATGTCTGCCATCGCTGCATTGCTGCCCGTTCCCCCACCGACCACAGCCTTCTGGCTTGAGCACGGCGCGCCGATGGAGAGAGTTCCCCCCCGGGGACGAGGCACGAGGGGGAAATTGGTTCCAGATGAAACAGGAAGTGGAGGGAGAGAGAGAGCGGGACTAAGAAGGAGCTGTTTGACGCAGGGCGAGCAGGAGACTGTGGGGCCTGAGTCTGGACACCGCTAGGCAGGGTAACACACACATACACGCACACACACACACACGCACACACACACGTGCTCACGCTCGCGGCTTGTACAGTGGAAGGGGGCGAGACATTGCCTAAGCAGTCCTAGGAAAAGGGGTAAGCTCACTTGAAAAAACGTTTTTCGCTTTAATGTTGACCTCATTCCCCCCCTTCTTTTAGCTTTTCCCTCCACCATGTCCAAGCCACTCCCACTACCTCCTTTCCCTCCCTCCCTCCCTCCCTCCCTCCCTCCGTTTCTCTATCCCTCCGTCCATTTTTCCGTGGGGGCCACATCTGTTTTAGGGGTTAGCCTAGCGTACGCTCCTCATGCAGACTTTGCGGAGCTCTGCCGCTGCTGAGCCAGTTACAGCTAGCTCATGAAGCAGCTAGCCGCCCGCGCGTGACGGGGCCAATCAGTCAGTGTGCTTCCCTCTGCTCAGCTGTCGCCATGGCACCCCGAGTCGCACTCCGTCTCTTGATTGGCTAAGTCAATGAAAAGCAGGAAGTAATTCCCCAAAGGCAGGCAGGCAGAGGTCAGGGCCACAGGGTTGGCTCTGGGTGTGTGTTTGTTTTTGCGTGCGTGCGTGCGTGCGTGTGTGCGTGCGTGTGTGTGTGTGTGTTTACTGTGGAGGGGGCCACGGGGACAATCCTCCCATTGATTTGCCCTCAGACACGGCTCCCAGTGAAATAATTAAAGAGACGAAATAAATTTAAATATTTCATAGTACAATGTTCAAACTAGTCGACAACAAGAATGGGACTACACACGGTCTGATTTGCCGCGGCATGCCAGATTATTGTCGGCTGCCTAATAATAATCCTATCGCCAAGTTTTGTTCCTGGAGGCCTGTACTGTGAATGATCCTAACGGACCCTCGTTCAGTGACGAGTTAGCCCAGGTCTCGCTGCAGTAGCTCTGTGAAAAGTGGCCAGCTGGCCATGTGGCTGCTTGTTGGATGACTTTGAAATGATTTGTCGTCCCCCCCCCCCCCCCCCCCCTCCGGCAGTCTGCAGCTCCAGGATGATGGATACGCTTTTAGGCAAACACGTGTGCAAAACCCCCCCGCCCCCAACCCCCCAACCTCCTCCCCTGGGTTCTCCCTCCAGCCTCCCACCTTCAAATCTCCATGCCTGTCCTTTCCTCCACTCTCTGTTGGTGTGTGTGCGCGTGCGTGTGTGTGCGCGCGTGTGTGTGTGTGTGTGTGCGCGTGTGCGTGTGTGCGCGTGCGCGTGCGTGTGTTATTCTGGCGCGTTTTCCGCCGTGTCTCTTCAGAGTGCCGTGCCACCGGAGCAGACCGTCGCAGACTGCGTGCCATCTCCGTTACCGCCGTCAAAACACCATCGTTTGGTTCACTTTTCCTTTTGTTCTAGCTCTCTCCCCCCTCTACCCCCTCTCTCCCCCCCCCACCCCCTTCTCCCCTATTCGTCTCCTCCTCCCCCCGAGCTCCGCCGGGAACAATAGCTCGTCTGCCGAGGGGAAAATGATAGGGAGAGGGAAAGAAAAGGGAGAGAGAGGGGGGGGGAGACGGGAGGAGGGGAGGACGGGACACAAAGCGAGAGAAAGGGACAGAAATAATCGAATTAAAAGTAATTAGCCAGTAATTAGCCACAACAGAGGATCCTGGGCCAGGGTCGGGGCAAGGAGGAAGGGGTTGGCTCAGGGGGTGTGCGGAGTGCGATTGGTTTTGTCTGCTGGACGAGGAAGGGAGGAAGCTGCTACGGAGTGATTCATTAGTTGCCACGGGTGATGGTGTGGGGAAGGGGGGTGGGGGGGGGGGTTGGCCTAGGGCCTGGCGCTGCAGGCTGTGGCTCGGCCCTGCAGGCTCTGGCTCATGCTCTTGACTCAGAGAGTTCAGACTGCTCACTGGTCACACCCCGCTGAACTCCCATTAGTGTCGCCAGGCTTCTACAGCCATTTTGGTTATCAAAGTGTATCGCGATATTATGATTTTCTTTACTTATTTGAAGACGTTATATTGGGTAACACTCGATGAACGTAGTTATGAACTATATTAACGTACACAGTGAAAGGACTTAACTAGAAGTTATCGTAGTAATTCGTTATGTAAACAAAAGCACCAGCCTTTCGTGGTGTTGTCTGATCTCAGGTTTTTTTTACCCGGAATCGCCTTTCCGCTGCTTTTGAGCTCGCATGACTCGTTCAGTCGTTTTTTTCTAAAAGCCTATCCTCTCTTTCTCTCCTCCTCTTCCCTTACTTTTCTGCTCTCTTCCTCCCACCTTCTCTCTGTTCTCTTTGCCTTGTGTTTTCCAGAACAACGAGCCCCTAACCCCCGGTTTCCATGGATACCCGCCACACAGTCAGGTAAGGCCCGTGTCGCAGGGACCGGCACTGTCCCTCGCCGCCGCTCGTTGGGAGACCCGGGGGGGGGGTCTGGTCTTTAGCACGGCGTGCAAGCAGAACAACAGAGACAACCCATAGGTCACATTTACAAATCCATGTGTATCATTTGATATACATTAGCGACAGGAAACGTCTTTGCTGCGGGATATCATTAAGTTGATGTTGAAATGCGTAGTGCAATGGCTCCGGGAGAATAACAAAAGCTCAGATGGTGAGGCTGAGAAGGGACATAGTGTGGCCTATGTAACTCGTCTTGTTTGGCCAAAGTGATGGGAAAACAATGACAAAACCAAACCCACCATGTTTAAAAAATAAGTGGCCCTGCTGGAGGATCTGGTTGTGCATGGCAGTGGGGATAGTGGAGGGGGGGGGGGGGGCACGACAACATGTCTGTCGTCTGTGAAAGGCACTGCCATCGCGGCAAAGCGTTTGAAACGTGGACCAGGCAGCCACGCGTAGCGGTAATCCAGGCTGAGCGTCGCGGAGCCACCCTGTCCACGTTCCCGGTCTCATCAAGGAGGGCCAAGCCACCCCTATCAACACCGAGTCCCCCCCCCCCCCCCCCCCCGACACCCTCCTCCTCCTCCCGCTCTCCCGGTGCCGTCGTGATGAACGGCCGTCTCCGCTGCGACGCTCGTCTTCAGACTTCATCAAAAAGGAGAGCGTGCCTGCGACGGGTCCCCGTGTCTTTGGAAAAGCCTGACCCCTGAGAGCGGAGGAGGAGGAAAAGGACGGGAGGACTTCTCTCTCTTCTCTCTTCCTCCCGTCTCCGATGCGACGGCCCAACCCCGCTTATTTCTCTCTCCGTCTCTGGCTGGCTTTGACTTTTTATTTTCTTCCTCTCGTATTCAAAGATTTCTTTTTTCTTCTCCCCCCCCCCCCCTTCTACCTCACAGCTTTTTTCTTTTCTCTTTTTCATTTTGCAGCCGTTCTCACTCTCCCTTTTTTTTCCACGTTCTGAAATGTTCCCTTCTGTCCTCCCCCCACCCTTTTTTTCCTTTTTTCCGTCAAGTTTTCTCCCATTCTTCCTCCCTCCCTCCCTCCCTCTTTCCCTCTCTCTCTCTTTCTGTGCGTCGGACTGTAATTTCTGCATCTGACTAACGTCTGTCTGTCTGTGTGTGTGTGTGTGTGTGTGTGTGTGTGTGTGTGTGTGTGTGTGTGTGTGTGTGTGTGTGTGTGTGTGTGTGTGTGTGGAGCTGGATAATGAGCACCTCATGTGCAGCAGCTCTGGCAGGGCCGCTCACTGTATCTGACTCGTCTCTTATCTGCCTCCCAGCAGCACAGCAGAGACGGGAGCTCAGAGCAGATCACTGCTCGCTGTGTGTGTGTGTGTGTGTGTGTGTGTGTGTGTGTGTGTGTGTGTGTGTGTGTGTGTGTGTGATATTTTTTACCTGTGTGTCTGAGTGAGTGTGTGTGTGTGTGTGTGTGTGTGTGTGTGTGTGTGTCTGTGTGTGTGACGAAGAGATTTTGTACCTGTGTGTGTGACGGAGAGATTTTGTACGTGTGTGTGTGCGATGGAGAGATTTTGTACCTGTGTGTCTGATTTTGTGTGTGTGTGTGTGTGTGTGTGACGGTGAGATTTTAGACCTGTGTGTGCAGCACCGTGGCGGTGCCACAGGAGGGGGATGTTGGTCTGTCTCCGTCTACCTCTCGTCCCCTCAGCAGGAGCCCAGGATTCATCTCTCTACTCTTCCCCCTCTACCCCCCGCCCCTCCTCCCTCCTAGTCTTCCTCAGTATCATCTCCTTTCTTGGTAGTCTGTCTGCCTGAGCGGGAGGCAGGGAGGGGGAGGGAGAGAGAGGGATGGCGGAGGGAGAAGAGACGGAAGGGGGGGGGGGATTGCTGAGAGAAGTAGGGGGAAAGAGGGGGACTGCAGAGAGAAGACAGGAGGAGAAAGAGATGGCAGAGAGAAGAGAGTGGGAAAGAGGGAATAAGCCGCCATCATGGAGCTCGTAGCAGTCACTGCAATCAGTTATTAAACGGGGGATTATGAATATGTTTCAGTGCAGAACGGGCCGTGTCTCAGCGTTCCACCACCAAAGAAGACTAACACCCCCCCCCCCCCGCCGTCAGTTTGAAGCAGCCCCCCTTCACACCGCACCAGTGGAAACGTACTCCTAACATTTGTTTTATAAATGATTTAACACACACACACGGAGCCGTGCTCACCTAATGCATGCTGCCCTTGAGCAGACTCTGGGAGAAGCAGCGTGAGGCCGCTGGGTGACATGCAAACAGTGCCAGCCTGGCCCTGCGCCTCCGCTGTGGAACATTTGTCTTGGTAATGTGTGTGTTTGTGTGTGTGTGTGTGTGTGTGTGTGTGTGTGTGTGTCTTCACTGCGTGTTTGAACTGCAAGCCTGCACGTTTGTCGGCTGTGTCAACAGCGGCGTGTTTATAGATGGCAGACTCACGCGGGTCTCTCTGTGCGCTGCCAGCGGCCGGCTTTGAGTGTGTGTGGTACGTGTGTGTGTGTGTACAGTACGAGTGTGTCTTGTCGTAGTCTGGGCAGCGTCGACCCGTTGACCCCCCCGCCCCCCGGTCGTTTAGAACATTTTCAGTCGTCAGACTGAGGGTCGCTCCTCTTAGACCAGGCCACCCATGCCGTCAGGGGCATCAACCCTGTGTAGGGGGCTTCATGTCTGGGCAACGGCTCACTCCACCTCTCCCTGTCTGGTGCTGGAGTGGAGGTTATCACTGTCACTTTATCAACAATGTAATATCACCTATCGTTTGAGTCCTAATCAATATTATCTATTTCATAAGGTACTATTGTAAAAAAAAAAAAAAAAAATAAATAAAGAAGTTTTTTATAACTTTAGTTTTTGTGATGACTAAACCCCCCCCCCCCCCCTCCTGTCAGTCTATGTTGGGAAACAAGCGCTCCCTTCAGTGGTTAGCTTCACGACCCTTGGAAAGTCTGTGTCCATGTGAGTTTGTTTAGCATAGCTGGGTTTGTTTGAATTAGCCGGTGACTGTAGGACGGAAATAGCCCTTTGTTTGTGTGTGTGTGTGTGTGTGAGTGTGAGTGTGTGTGTGTGTGTTTACCAGTGTATTCAGCCTGTGTGTTTAATCCTCAGATCATCCCCTATTCATCCTCCTATCCTCCTCACTTACACCCTAATCCCCCCATCCCTTTATCCTTTTATCTCTCATCTCGTTATCTCTCGCTCGCATCCACCGGCCCCGACCCCCGTCCCCCCCCCCCCTCTCCCACGGCCGCTCCCCTCCCGGGTTTGACTTCTTTCCCACCACCGCTCGTAACCCCCCATCCCCCCTTTACCCCTCCTCCTTTTGTCCCTTGCAGACCCAGAAGAAGCCAGACTCAGCAGATGTCTAAAAGCTGGCGTTGGCTCTTTAGTTCAGCTCCTGAAGTAAACCCCCCCCCCCGCTCCCTCCCCCCTTCCCCCTGGCCTCTCTCTCTCTCTCTCTTCCATTAGAAAGCTCGATAGACAAACTGCACTTGGTCACCTTCCCCCCCCCACCGCCAATGAAAGACAACAGCGGCGGCGGCGAGAGAAAAGACGCAGTGCCGCCGCAGGGTCGCCGTGGCGCTCTGTCCACGGGTCAGGCTGCCGGTCGGCCGGACGCAGAAGCAGGGTTGACCCCCCGGGGGGGGGGGGGGGGTTGAGATGAGCCAGGCGGGCATGGGGGGACTGACGTGCTAGCGTGCTGAGTAGCCTGACAGGGAAGTGCCCCGCTCCCTCTCCCCCGACCTCGCGTCCCCGTCCCCCCCCGTAGCAGCCTGCGTGGGGGGAGGGGGGTTACTGTACAAACGGACGAGGCGCTGAGAGACTGAGTGGCTAGCTAGCCCGGTAGCCTAGCGAAGGACCGGGAGTTGACAAGCTGCCATCTAATAAATAAATGATTTGAAAAAAGCTGCAATGCAGTGGGGTAGCGGGCGGCCGAGCGGGCAGGAAAAGCAGGCGGGCGGGCGGGCGGGCGGGCAGGCGGGGGGCTTCTGTAGCTAGCTGGCGCTACAGCTGGCTTCCTGTCAGGCTGAGCGGCGCTAGCATCTTCTCCTCTCCCTTGGCTCCCAAAACAGCAACAGCAGCAGAAGTGGTCGCGCTCTCTCTTTCTCTCTCTCTCTCTCTCTCACTCTCTTTTCTCTCTCTCTCTGACTCTCTTTTCTCTTTCTCTCTCTCTTTTTCCCTTTCTCTCTCTCTTTTTCCCTATCTCCCTCGTACACTCTGTCCACACAGTCACCGAGGAGAGAAGAGAGCGGATGGAGGGATACACCGCGAGCGAGACAGAGGGATAGATAAACACGCGACAAAAGGAGAGACGGGGGAGCGTTGAAAGGAGGGCGGGAGCAGCACACGGAAGCCGCTCGACAGCGGCGGCGGGATCGCAGCGAAGCAGGGAAAGAGAGAGAGACAGAGCGAGAGAGAGACAGACAGAGAGAGAGACAGAGCGAGAGGCCCGGAGGGTTGAGAAAGAACTGGAAAGAAAAGAGAGAGAGAGAGAGAGAGAGGGAGAACCGGGAGTCAGAGGCACAGTGGTGAGGAGAAGGAGGAGGACGAAGCAGGGGAGCGGAAAAGGGACCGTGCCACACGAACGTGGGAGAGAAAGAGAGGGAGGAGGGAGGAGGGAGAATTTGAAAAGTGTGAGCGAGACGAGGAGGGCGAGACGAGGAGGCGGCTGCCGAGGTGGATGCCGGCCGCGGCGACGAGATAAGAGGAGGAGGAGGAGGAGGCAGGGGAGGAGAGAAAAGCGAGGGAGCGAGGCCGAGAGGACCTCCTCCTTTCCGCAGGGTACACACCATGATGGGCCTCTACTACGCCGCTGTCTTACCGGTGAGTCCAGAGGCGTACCGGCTACCTCCCAACAACAACAACAACAACACCCTTTTGGGGTTTGGGTTGGCGACGGAGCGGGCTGCCGGCGTGTGTGTGTGTGCGCGCGTGTGTGTCCGACTGTGCGGCGACCGGTGCGTGGGCCTGGCGACAGCGAGGCGGCGAGTGCGCAGGCAAGGCCTCTGTTATTTTGGGGGGGGGGGGGGGGGGGGGGTTGTTGACGATGTGACACACCGTTCTTGTGCTCCTCTCTCCCGGCTCCACTCTGTTATTCGGAACAAATACCCCCCCCCCCCCCCCCCGCTTTCACGCTCCGACGTCGACCGGGGGTGGGGGACTTTTGCCCGGAGGTGGGGTGCGTCAAGCGAACCGGTTTCCGTGCGGCACTGTGGCGTCTGTCGCAGCTTGCGGCTCGCCGGGACAGGACAGACGGCGCCTCGTCTTCGGCGGGCTGTGGGTGGGGGGGGGGGCTGTGCGCTTTTTCCGGGGCCGTACCGCTGTGTGGGTGTGGGCGCGTCGTGTGTGTGTGTGTTCTGACATGCAGCGGGCCTTTAGGGGGGCGGGGGGGGGGGGTCTAGGGGTACATGTTGACGCCAGCTCAGTGTCGCTGCGGATCCAACTGCACAGCGCAGCACACACGTCCTCTTAGATTAGCAGGGTTTAGCTGTGTGTGTGTGTGTGTGTGTGTGTCAGTGTCTGTGTGAGCACCTACGTCGCATGCGGCAGCTATGCTGACTGCGCAGAGCGTCATGTAATTTCATGCTTTTCCGCATGTTGGGGGCTGTGTGCGCTGCAAGCTGCCTTCCCCACAGCCACGCTCGCTGCGCAAGTGCCATGCCACGCTGCATGTGTGTGTGTGTGAGAGACATTTTGGAGCGGGGGGGGGGAGTGTGTGTGTTTGTGGGCCCAGCTGTCTGTGCTGTTAAAGCCTTGTGTGTGTCCTGAGTGGACCAGACAGGTGCCAACACACGCAGGGCTTCCCCTCTCTAACCCCCCCCCCCCCACCTCCCCTCACCCCCCCACCCCTCACCCCCCCTCCTCTGCCTTGTTGCAGCACGCGCCTCCACACGCGGCCGTTCAGCTGTGTGTGTGTTGTGTGTATAATTAAAGTGGAGATGGCCAGCTCAATTCAGAAAAAAGAAAAGGCCTTGACGTGCGGGACCGTCTGACTCAACTCAGCTCAGCAGAGACAGAGGCGACCCTCGCTCACGGAGTCGATTCTGTTTTAACTTTAAATGCGTCGAACGAATGAACGGGCAATTTTTAGCTGTCGTCCTTCGTCCGCGTTTCGATTTGTTTGTACGGGTCCGATTGGGAGGCTGGTCAGAATGCGGTAGACAAAAACAATCACACAGTGTATAGAGTCATATTATGCTAAATTAAAAATAATACGAAGTATAAACAAGTTATCATGGTATGGTTAAGGCTTTGAGAACAGAGTGGGTGTGGCCAGGGTGGGAGTGGCCAGGCGACGTCGCAGCCGCTGATTGGCTGGACCCAGGAACACCCAGGGAGGAAAAAGTGAACGACTAGAAAGTAGGTCATGAGGTTCCTAACGTTAACACGTTCCTTATTATTTATGGTACGGACGTTGTGTGAAGTCCCTGGGCTCCGTGTGTTCCATGATAGATGTGTCGTCCTCCGTCGACCATAAGGAGGGTCGTTTTGGGGCCGAGCGGGAAAAGGAGAAGTCGATTGGATGTGAACTTTAGAAACACAACAAGTGATAGCTAGTAGCCTGTATATCGCTTTCTTTTGAACTCCAGCCACTGTTTATGGAGTGCAACCCATCTCTTTTTTTAGTAGACTGTGTCTGTGTCTGTGTCTGTGTCTCTGTCTGTGTGGCAAGGCGTCAACAACAACAGAAAAACTACAACACACACACACACACACACACTCTGTGGCCAGAACAACGCAGAGTCTCTGGGCCTGTGCTGGGTGTAGTGGGATAGTCTGCCTGTGGGGTCTTTCCCCGTAACACTTGGACCGGGCCTGTTACTGCACACAGGCCAACCATAACCCAACACACTACGCATAGTCTCTCTCTTCCTCCCTCCCTCCTCTCCTCTCCTTGCTGCTCCTCCTCCTCTCCTCGTGGCTCCTCTCTCCCCCCTCGGGCCACAGCAGCTGTTCCCTAAATATGTTTCTCTCTTCAAAGGGGCCGGGGGCTAGTGTGTGTGAGGGGGGAGGGGGGTGGGGGTGGGGGTGGAGGCCACGCCCGGTAGGTGGCTAACACGGAACAGAACCAGGGATTCTATGGGAAGGTAGGGTTACCGTTACCGCCAGACCCCTGCAGCAGCTTGGGAACACACAGAGAGGGAGAGAGAGGGAGAGAGAGAGAGAGAGAGAGAGAGAGAGAGAGGGTGCGGGGTTTCAATTTTATGGCCCCATTTTAAATCCAGACCCCTGTGTTTATAACCTAGGTGTGTGTGTGTGTGTGTGTGTGTGTGTGTGTGTGTGTGTGTGTTTGCATGAGTGGGGGGGGGGGGGGGGGGGGTTGTGAGAGAGGAACCAAACGATGGCAGTGTTCGCCTGTGAAAGCCCAAAGCCCAAGCTTTCCAGCGTGCTGCGCCACAAATGTACGAAGCCCAAAGCCTCTCTGAAGAGCCCTAAGTGACTGAGGAAGGAAGCCAGCCTGCCAGCCAGCCTGCAGGGTGACGCAAGAGCGACAGAGTGTCAAAAAAGAGAGAGAGAGAGAGAGAAAGAGCTGGGAGGTGACAACTCTTTTCTGCTTTTTGTCCTGCTGCCTCCGCTTGTGCTCCTACCTCCACACCTCTATTCTGCTGCTCCTCTCCCAGGAAGGCTGCAAGGCTGGGAGGAAAACCAGAGAATTTGCTTCAGAGCCTCACCCAAGCTCTTTTTTCTACCTGTGTGTGCGAGAGCAGTTTGTGCACGTGTTTGCATAAGTGTGGACGTGCGCAGAACCGCGAACCATTTGGAACACGTGTGTGTGTGTGTGTGTGTGTGTGTGTGTGTGTGTGTGTGTGTGTGTGTGTGTGTTGGGTCAGTATGTGTGTAAGTGATTTAGGGTGTGTGTTTGTGTGCAAATAAATGGGTGCGGGTAAGGGAGTGTGTTGGATAAAATCAGCTAGTATGTTGTCAGTGTTGGAAATAGTCAGCTAGTATGTTGTCAGTGTTTGAAATAGTCAGCTAGTATGTTGTCAGTGTTGGAAATAGTCAGCTAGTATGTTGTCAGTGTTGTCACCTAGCTGCGGCCTAAGGCTCTCCTCCATGACCCTAACCCTATGAGAGAGGGACCCTAACCTTAACGCTCTCCCCTTGACTAACCCTAACCCTACACCAGTAAGTAAGGTGCCCCAGCCCTTACTTTCAGCCGTGACTCCAAGTGATTAGCTTTGGTCTCGTTGACCTTCCAGAGCCGGCGGCGCTAGCCTGCTGCGTCCTAGCGCGGCCCCGTCGTCCACCGCCAGGTCCTCCGATAGCTCACACCTCGCCGCCCACGCCCGCTCAAAACACTGCCCACGTCGACTCAATCCCACACACACATAAACACACACACACACACACACACACACACACATAAACACCTACGTCTCGTGTTTGCCGTTTGTGCTCTTTTTTTTTTCTTCCACGCTGTTATTGTCTTCCAACGGCTGCGAGAGCGTGGATGTGAAGTGGCTCACTCTCAGCCAGCACCACCACCACGCCGTGCTCCCCCACACACTGTGTCAGCCATGCTGCAGTGCAGCGTTCTGCGTGTTCGGTAACCCCCCCCCCCCCTGGCTCACTCTCAGCCAGCACCACCACCACGCCGTGCTCCCCCACACACTGTGTCAGCCATGCTGCAGTGCAGCGTTCTGCGTGTTAGGCAACCCCCCCCCCCCCCCCGCCGCCGCCATCCCCCCACCCGCACCTCCTTTATCAGCAGCAGTGCCTCGAGCGAAGCGTCAGGACAGGGCTGCTGACGACCAGCCAGTTGCTGCTTCGCTGCTGCTGCCGCTGCTGCCTGCTGGCTCGGCTACGCTCCGCCAGCCTATCGATCCGGTGGAGCACAGCATCGGGCTCTCTGCTCTGACACCCAGGCTTTGGTTCGCGTTCTTTACCTGTGGGGGAGGGTTATGGCCTGGCTGCTCTAGGACCAGGCGTTTGTGAGGTGTGGGGGTTGAGGCTATGAACGTTATTTTAATGTTAGAATACCCAATGACCTAATGTTGCTGAATCATTCATGTCGATTCAATCACTTGTCAGCTAATTGATAAGTGGGGGTTTTTAACCCACCAGCTACTGAAGATGGCCTTTGCCGTGTTGAGTTCTCACAACGTCGTGCTGTGATGCCGTGGGGACCTTAAGGGCGAAACGACGTGATCCCACGCCTGGCACACGGTACGGGTTGTTCTGGCATCCAGGGGAGCTTGGATAGAGCGGTGTAAGCTGCTTTGGCAACATTGTCTTTGTTTGCAGAGTCATGCCAAGAAATGATGGAAGTGCAATTGACATTGACAGACAGGCCAGCCCTTTAACACGCCAGAGCCCTCCAAAACATTGTATAGCCAAGCGTGTTAGAAAGTAATTTTTAAAATTCACACAAAAAAAAAATGTTTAGTCTAATTTTCGGTTGCCCTGATGCTCACTAAAGCAATCCGCACCGTAACCTGTGAGTTATTCGCGGGGAATGCGTGTGCTTTGAAGACGTGTGTATTTTAAAGACGCCTGCCGGCGCCCAGGCCATCACCGCGTCTGAGGACAAACAGTCTGTCTGGAACAGAAAAAGAGAGAGAGAGAGAGCTGTCAAGGGTGTGATGTAAAACGATGATGAAGACGATGGTGAGTATGACGCTGATGTGTTGAGAGCGCGGGGACACGTAGCCCCCCCCCCCCCCCGTAGCTCTGACACTCACAGGACCTGACAGGTACACGGAACCTCTGCCCGCCCTGGTGACATCCCCTGTCCACGCAGGGGGGGCTGGGAGGGCTGTCACATGTCACAGAGGAACAATTGTCTTCAGACAACCTAACCGTCAGACATGGCCGGGCGGGACAGACCCGCCCTCTAGGCCACCTTTTAGCTTTTAAAATAACTGTTTGTTTAGCTTCCCGCCTCGAAAAGGGTTTTCGGCCAATTGGCTAGTAGCGTACCTGTGAGGGAGCTGCCCTTTTTTGTTTTGAAAAACGCCGGCTTGTTTTCATTGGTCGGTGAACCAGGAAAAGGAGGGGCAGAGGTTCCAGATCAGAGACAACCTTATAAGGAGATGGGTGTTGGCCCGGTCCGTAGAAACTTGCCGTGTGTGTGTGTGTGTGTGTGTGTGTGGTTGTGGTTGTGTGTTTCGGTGTGTGTGTGTGTGTGTGTGTGTGTGTGTAGGGTGGGGGTTAGTGAATCATGTTTCAGTGAGAGGCCCTAGCTTTGAGTGACTGGAAAGGGGGCGGGGCTGGAGGTAGAATCAACGTCTGTCTTTCATCAAGCCAGGCAGGCCTAAACGAAGCGAAGGAAGAAAAGGGAGAGGAGGAGGTTGGAGAAAGAAGAGAGCCAGGCAGACCAGAGTGAAGAAAAGGAAGAAAATGGTGTTGAATACGTGCAGATAAAGCAATGTGTCAGTCACTCTTTAGTTTTGCCCGTTTGGCATGACGACTAGTAGATTTACTATCAGAATCAACTTTATCTATAAAGAGTATACATCAGGCTGGAATACCTGAAATATTGACACATAAACATACACACACACACACACACACACACACTCACACTCTAAAAAGCCCTACGGCCTTTGTTTCTCTCTTTAACCTTACGGAAAATTACGTGTGGTAATGCAACGTGTGTGTGTGTGTGTGTGTGTGCGTTGAGAGAGAGAGAGAGAGAGAGAGAGAGAGAGAGAGAGAGAGAGAGAGAGAGAGAGAGAGAGAGAGAGAGAGAGAGAGAGAGAGAGAGAGAGAGAGAGAGAGAGAGAGAGAGAGAGAGAGAGAGAGAGAGAGAGAGAGAGAGAGAGAGAGAGAGAGAGAGAGAGAGAGAGAGAGAGAGAGAGAGAGAGAGAGAGAGAGAGAGAGAGAGAGAGAGAGAGAGAGAGAGAGAGAGAGAGAGAGAGAAAGGAGAACGGTCGGCGCCATGTGGTGTTCCACGTCGTGGCTTCCCCGAGTCGTACAGTAGCAGACCCAGCTCGTTGTGCAGCCGGGGGGGGGCTGCCTGCCTCAGTCAGCGTGATGGTGTGCCTCTGGTGTCCGCGGCCTCACTAGATTACCGTGCGGCCGGGGTAGAGCTCCGTCCTGTGTGACGAGCCCCGGTGAGTAATATATAAATAGCAGGCGGAGGCAGTGAGCGCACGGCCCTATCGTGGTTCCCTTATCGTCTCTCACCCCCCCCCCCCTCTCCCTCTGCGTCCGTGCTGCCATATAGGGCCGCGGCGCTCGTCTTCAGCCTCCCGTGTGAGAGGAAGGGCCCTGCCGAGTTGAGTAATGGACACTGACTAAACCCCACCCCTCCTCCTACTCCACACACACACACACACACACACACACACCACATCACACCGCTAACCCACCATTACCCCTCCAGCTCTAGCTTCCATCTCTCCGTCCACAGGATCCCTCTCTCTCTTTCTTTAAAGGCTGTGGTGAGACCCAGTGCCCCAGCAGGCAGTCAGCTCTGTTGACACCCACTAAGGCCCTCCAGACTGCTGGGCGTTTGTCTCTGTTCCTCTCTCTTTTTTCTCTCCTCCTGCCCGCTCTTTTACCCTACTCCTTTCCCATGCCTCTGCCCGTCTTCCGGGCGTCAATCGTGGATGTTTTTGCTCCGTGTCTCGTCCCGCCAAGTGTGGGTGTGGGTTTTTTGGGGGGGGGGGGGACGACCACATCCTGCAGTCGTCGTGGTTGCAGGCTAGCGCGCGTTTACGAGCCCAGCAAGCCCTAACAAGTCGTCCAAAAGGCTTTGATTCAGGGCCGCACAGTAGAAGTAATGGACGGGGAGCCCTTTCCCAGCGGGCTGTCAAGGCCAGCGTCTCACACCGGCTCTCTTACACGGTTATTATTGCACTTCAAAAAAAAAAGAGGGCAGCCGTCTCGGTAAAGCCTGGAATTGAGACGCACGCGGCCGCTAGCGAGCGAGCTAGACGACGCCCGCCGATGATTCCTAGCTTGTGTTTCACTTCGTGCAGAGGTAACGGCTCCAAAACCCTCTTCGTTCCCCCCTCCTCATCGTTTCTGGGTTTTTTGGACGAAGCTCATTTGGTCTTGTTGAGCTCTTTATCGCTGCAGCCCAGGCCTGGCCTGTCGTCCGCCGTCCTCTCCAACTAGTGTGGGAGCTCGAGGACAGGATTTAGCCTGTGCGTGTGTGTGTGTGTGTGTGTGTGTGTGTGTGAGTGCGCGCGCCAGTGCGTGCATGCGCGCCTGGGAAAGTCATTGCAGCAGTGGAGGGTTACGTTACTAGTCTGCATCAATCCCACAGGGAGTCTCCCGCAGGATTACAGAGAGAGCTCATTTGCTTTTAACGGCCCCAGAAACTTGGTTACTGTGGCTAATTAAAAAGGCTGTCTGGAGCCGCCGCGCGGAGGCAGACCACGCTCCTCCCGAGCCCCCAGGACGAGAGCCGCTCTGGGGGTAGGAACCGGGTACCGTCAGCCTGCCCCGGGCGTACCCATCCATCCCGAGGTTTACGGCCACCCCCCCCCAAAAAACAAAATGGATACCACCAGTCTCCTCCTCTTGCTTTCTGTGCGCCGTCCTCCATTTTAGTAGTCCTCTCCCTCTCTGTTGTGATCTCCTCCTTCCGTTCCTCATCGGCACCCTTTCCCCCGGCTCTCTCGGCTCTGAGCTGAGTCGGAGCATTGTCGGAGTCCTTAGTTTGAGATGTCCTTGAGCGTTTTTGTCGAGTGTGATGGAAGCGTCTGTCAGTGCTGCGTCACGACACACACACACACACACACACGCACACACACACACACACAGAAAGCAGAGTCAGCTGCTGGTACTTCCAGCGCTGATCAGCTGACTCAGGGAGCCGTGGCCACAAAGCTTCGCAGAGACGGTCCGCTACCGAGATCGTTCAACAGGGGGGGGCCCGCGCGATCGCTGTCAGTTATAGATCGTCCCCTGGCTCAAGAGTGGACAACGAGTAAGGTACCGAGTCACACTCAGTCAACACACAGGGCCACCGAGACCCCGGGTCAGGAGCGTGCCGGCCCTGAATATAATGGACATTGGCCCCGCAAACATCTCTCTGCCCCTTCGCTGTGTATCAAATCTTTCTTTGTCGTTTAATAATGGATGTGTTTGCTGTAAATATTTCATGGTGGGCTGCCAGAGATATGAGGACGGGAGTGAGGGAGAGAAAATAGATTGAGCGAGAGAGAAAGATAGAGTTGGTCGGTGGTAGAGAGGGAGAAAAGAGAGAGAGCGAGAGAGAGATCGAGTTGGTGGGAAAGAGTGACATGTAATAGCTGTGTTTTTTTCTTCTTTTTTTTTGCCTCACCTCCTCTCTTCGATCCCTCCGACTTCGGCACCCTGCGACGCTCCAAAAAAACACTCCTTTATTAACCCCGTCCCGCGTTCCTCTTCTCTTCCTTCCTCCTGCAGGGTTCCCAAGATTCCCCGGCGGGCCAGGAGGGCTTGTTGGCCCCTCCGTTCGCCGCCTTCCCCCCTCCGCCGCCGCCCCAGAACGGGCTGGGGACGGAGTTTGGCGGCGGGGCTCTGTTTGGAGCCGGGGCCCCGGGCCCCTCAGAGGCGGGGCCAGCGGGGGCCAACGGTGCCAGCAGCGCCCCCATTATCAGCGCAACACTAGTGAGTAATGGGGGGAGGGTTGTTGAGGCTCCTAACCAAAACTAGTTGTTGTTTTAGAGGCACCCAGTGTCAAAATGTCACATTCTCTGTCCGGCTCTTAACACATTTACCTCTCTCTTATTCCCCTGTTTTATTGTTCCCTGGCCACCGTTTTTACTTCCCTTCCCTATTTCTCTCTATCCATCTATCTCTGTCTCTATCTCTCCCTCTGTGTCTGTCTCTCTATCTCTATCTCTATCTCTCTCCCTCTCTGTCTCTCTCTGTATCTCTCTCTCTCTCTCTCTCTCTCTCTCTCTCTCTCTCTCTCTCTCTCTCTCTGCCTACCCCTCTTTCTCTCTGTGTCTCTCTCTCGCTCCCCCCCCCCCCTCCTTCCCTCCCTCCCTCCCCTGCTTTGTGTCAGCAGACAGAGGGCTCCCCCCAGGGTGAGGTCGGGGTGCAGTGTGGCTCCTCTGGCTCCGGGGGAGGGGGCTCGGTGGGCGACCCATCCGAAGCTAAGGGGACCCCCAAGCGCCTCCACGTCTCCAACATCCCCTTCCGCTTCAGGGACCCGGACCTCAGGCAAATGTTTGGGGTAAGGACCCCCCCCCGCCCTGCAGGGCTGCTCCTTCCATAAACCAGGCCCTGCCGTCAGCACATTACAAAGTACAGTTGTAAAATAAAATCCTCTTAACATGTCTTTTGATAAACTATTTTTGCCGTCTTATCAAAAAACCATGGCGGCATTTTGGTTGTAGTTGTTTACGTTTTGAAGTGAAGCTGAAGGGAGTCACGACTTGGGGTTTCTTTGTTTAGTTTAGGTTTTGTTCAGTCCAGTGATGGTAGATTCTCTGGTACCTGGCCTCTCCAGTGCTTGGCTTCGTTACATACACAGTCCATTTACGCAAACAGATCCGGTTTCAGACCGAGAGGCCAGCCGAGCGACGAGACGAGTCAACGTAACCTCACGCGGAGTAGACAGTGAAAACAGTCCAAACGGAAAAACTCTCTCGTGGCGTTGTGGCAACGTTTACTTTGGTACCATACTGACCCCTGGTGTGCGGACCAGGTCACTTCACCCTGGCCGTTGTAATCACAGCGCTGCACGTTGCCAATGCTCCTGAAGGGTTTCTGAACGGTCCTCTTAAGCTCCGCAGGCTCTTAGGTGAGGAGGGTTTGAAAGCGGCCGTTCCGTCTCTCATTGTGCCATCGTTTCCTTTTCCCTTTTTTTTCCAGCAATTCGGGAAGATCCTCGACGTCGAGATCATCTTCAACGAGAGAGGGTCCAAGGTGAGCGAGACGCTGTTTTTTTTTCACTCACATTCCGATTCCTATCTGATAAAAAAAAAAAAATGTCACGCCTGTCTCTTAAAAATAAAACTACATATCCCACGCTGCACTGTTTTTTTTGCCCTTCGCCGTGTCACAGGGGTAATCATTTTATGACACCCGGCTAACCTGCTTATGGGCTCCAAACAAACAGTGGGATATTAAAGTAAACAGGGAAGATACGCGCCGCCCCGGATCACGTTCACAGCCACCGGGATTACCGTGTGCTGCCCGTGACCCCGTTCCAAAACCAATAAAGAGGCGTGACCCACAGTCCGATAGCCGACCCCCCCCCCCAGCCCTACGACCCCTCTGACCTCTCTCTCCCCGGTCCAACGCAGGGCTTCGGCTTTGTGACCTTTGAGACCAGTGCCGACGCGGAGAAAGCCCGGGAGAGGCTCCACGGGACCCTGGTGGAGGGACGCAAGATAGAGGTAAACGTCTCCCCCTCCTCCCCCTGTAGTACCTCTGCCTGGTGCCTCACTGACTGTAGCCTCCCTCACTCAGGACCCACTGGGGTCCTCTTCACTTCCTGCTCTGCTGGTCTGGTCCTGTTTAGTTTTTTTCTTTCTTTTCTTCTGCTTTTGAGTTTTGTTCTCCTTGTTTTCTCTCCCTGTTATGTCTTTAGGGGGGGGGGGGGGGGGGGGGGGGCAAGGAAAGGTCGGGGGTGCAAGAAACAACAGTGCATGCTGGGTAGTTTCCTCTCTGCATCGTTTCATGTTATTTGGGGGGGGGGGGGGGGGGTTGTTTCCATGTTTGCGCCACCACCAGATTCTTTTTCTTGTTTTGGTTTAGCTCTGATGTTTCTACAGCTATATACATTTTTTTTTAATGCTTGCGATGGAAGCTGTGCGTGTGTGTGTGTGCGTGTGCGTGTGTGTGTGTGCGGTCGTTCCCACGGGGCATGAGCGGAAGACGGTGGATTGAACGACGATGCATGTCAGCTGTCAGATGCTCTTCTTTCACCTCCCTCCTTTAGCAGTGCTATCCTCCTCCTCCTCCTCCTCCAGCTCCTCTTCCTCGTCCTCCAGCTCCTCTGCCTCTGCTGCTAAGTGGTTGTGACAAGCTTCTGCGGCTTCCAGCACGGCATGTTGGAAAATCAGAGCGACTCACACGCGCATGCTATCTTTTTTTTAAATTATATTTATATATATTTCTTCTCGGTGCAGCAGACCACAGACTGTATACACACTGGGATTCTGTTGGTGTCAAGTCTTTGTTGAATGTCAATTATTTCCCACCGAAACCAAAAGCATGCGTTACTTTTTTTTTTGTCACTGATTGTCTGGAGACGTGGGGCCAAGAGAAGCATGATTTTCTTTTTCTTCTGTTGATTTTTCCTTTGGGTGTGTTTTGGCAGTTTTTTATGGGAGTTTTTAATAGGGTTATTGATCTGTTAAAGCAACTCTATTTTTTTGTTTTGTTTTTTTTAAGCCAATCAGCGTTCTGCATGGGCCAGTTGTTATGGTTTGAGTTCCCGGTTTAGAAAAATGTGTGTGTGTGTGTGTGTGTGTGTGTGAGAGAGGCCCCTGGAGGCCCTCCCTGCATGACGGACGCTACAGGCTGGCCAGCTCTCTGGCCGTGGCCCCGTATTGCCATAGGCTCTCTATCGTGTGGTTTTAGTGAATGACAGAGGGCCCCTACACTCCCCCCCTCCCCCCGGGGGCCGCTGTCTGTAGAGACCCCCCCCCCCCTGCACCGCCCCTAACTCGCCCCGCTTTTTCTCAAACCTTTGCCCGTCTGTCTGCAGGTTAAGCTGCGCTCCTGTTTTCACACTGCATGGAGCGTCGTGGAGTGGCCCTCTCAACAGGAGAGGAGACGCTCGTTCTGTTGTTCTTTTGATTTTGTTTCGTTGTTTTTGGCGTCTCGCAGCATGCATGCGGTCCAGTGGTTGGTTGTAGCGCTGTTAGCCGTAGCGGTCAGTGGTGTGTCCTGTACGGACTGCATGAAGGGCTCTTCACTGTTTAGTGCCGCCAGGGCTGGGCTGGGCTGGGCCGCTCCGGCCGGACCTCCGTGTGGAGAGAAGGACTGCATGGCTTTAGACAACGTCTCAATCTCTTGTGTGTTTCCAAGGCTGAGAAGGAAGGACCGAAACATTCCCTTTTCCGGAGGCAATGTTGCGCGGCGTCGTTTCCGTTCTTGTTGACGGCGTCCGACGGCCCGTCCACCCCGCCCGCCCGCCCGCCCTCCCGTCCACCCCGCCCGCCCGCCCGCCCGCCCCTAGGTCCTGTCATTTCAGAGTTTGTTGAACGAGGTTTAGATCGACAAATTGTCAACAACACATCCGTTTGTTTTTTTGTTTTTTTTCTCAATCCGTTTCAGAAACTCTGAAATGTCGGCCTGTGTAGTGCTGTGGTCGCCACGACGACGCTTCTGTAACTGAATTTGAATATGCCCGTTGTTTACTGACTTGTCTTTGTTTTTCTTGGCATGGGGGTTAGTGTTGAGCGTGGCCTAGGCTCCCTGTGCATGGATGGTGCTTTGGTTAGTGTTGTCCTGTGTGCGGCGCTTAGGGCAGCTAGACGGTGGTCCTCTGCATGTCACCTCAAGGTACGCCATTTTGTTTCAACTTTAGAGTCGATTTATTTTTTTGATTTCTTTGGGGGTCCCGTTGTGTTTAGTTGGCATGTGTTATTTTTCATGAGAGTTGGTTCGTCGGCAGCTCGACTAGCTCCCGTTATGATACTTTTGGATATCATAAGCCTTAACTCCTAAAGTTGGACGGCGAGTTTTTTGGATGCCGTCATCGCTCTCTCTCACTTTTCGGTTGAAGGGTGCGTTTGGTTAGCGCATGGGGGGGGTGCCTGCGTGGCGGAGCCCCTCTCCGGGGGACCTAGTTTGCATGGTTAGAACACAGTGTTTTTCGTGTGAACTCTTTCTACCACGTGTCCCTAAGTGTCCTTCTCTCTGTCTGGGATTGAACACCTCTCACGCGCTTTGATGGAGTCAGTTTGCCTCCCGCGCCCTCCCGTTGTCTCCATGTAAGTGGCCTCACCACCTCCACCTCCACCCCCCCCCCCCCCCCCACCCCCACCCCCCCGCCTGCGTCTCAACCTGCCGCTTATGTTGTCCCCATCTCCACCACAGCTATATATAGGACCAGACACCTGAGGCCTGTATATAGATAAGACATTGTTCTCTCCATCTTTCTCTCTCTCTCTCTCTCTCTCTCTCTCTCTCTCGCTCCCTCGCTCTCTCTTTCTCTCTCTCTCCATCTCTCTCTCTCTCTCGCTCCCTCGCTCTCTTTCTCTCGTTCACCATGTGCGACTAGAGTTTGACACACAAACCCTCACACACACACACACACACACACACACACACACACACACACACACACACACACACACACGCGTGCCCCGTCACCTTGCTCTCCGTCTGTCCCTGTCTCTGTGTTGTCTGTGTCTGTGTTCTCTTGTCAGTCTACTAGTGTGATATGAACGTCATGAACTAACAGTTGGCCGACGGGGTCTAACGGTGACATTTGTCACAATACGGTCCTCACACACACCGCGTGACTTTGAAGCTCCTTCACGTGACGGTGGAGTGAGTGTGTGTGTGTGTGTTTGGTTTCCACCTCGTTGTCCTCTGGTCTAAGGCCGTTTCCACTCCTCTCCGTAGTGGTAGGAGCGTCAAGGTGTTTTGTTATAACGCTAGTAAACTAACTCCTGCCCTGTACGTGTGTGTGTGTGTGTGTGTGTGTGTGTGTGTGTGGGTGTGTGAGTGTGCGTGACCTCTTTGGCATGCTGCTGTGCTGTCTCTTTGTGCTGGAAAGCGATTGCTCCGCGGTGCAGAGTTTTACTCAGACCGTAGGAGGGCTATCGTGGAATAGCCTGTGTGTGTGTGTGTGTGTGTGTGTGTGTGTGTGTGTGTGTGTGTGTGTGTGTGCGCGTCACAGTCCTGCTGCGCTGCATGTCTTCGGTCCTCCCGGCCCCGCTGGGACTAGTCCAGAGTCTCTTCCTGACGTGAATGTGAATGTTCCCCGTGAGTGTGTTTCAGCACGACTGCATGGTGTGAACGCTGCCGCACACACACACACTGACTGACTACACAAGTGACTGGAATTACTGACTGGCTGGCTGACTGGTTCTGCATGGCTGGCTGGCTGGCTGGTGGGCTGGCTGGCTGGCTGACTGGTTCTGCATGGCTGACTGCGGCTTCTCTGTCCCACCCAGACTCCCCCTGACCCAACACCATAGATACTAACCTTCACTTTTCCCCTCCAAAGAGATTTATAGGCACGGCCCACTATGGGGATTGATTTCATTCAGGCCCGTCCCTCTGGAGCTGATTCAGGGCCAGCAACCGAGGGATGGACTGAGGTGAAGGCTGGGGGCGGCTCTGGGGCTCCAGAGGGGGAGGGTCGCCCGTGAACGGACCCGTTAGACATGCACCGTCCTGGGCTGGGCTCTGGGCAGTGGACCCCTGGACCCCCTCACGCTACCCCATCCCCTGCTAGTTTGCATGATCGCTACAGAGAACGGTCTGTCTGTGTGAACGAGCACGGTGACGCGTGTTTGAGTGAAAACGGGGGGGGGGACTGTGTGTGTGTGTGTGTCCCCTTCTCTTTCACCCGGACTACTCCACCTTTTTCTTTTCTCTTTCTTCCTCGTCCCTCCGTTCTGCTCGCGCCAGTCGAGTTGGTCTCTGCCGTTTCCACTCCACCACTGAATGAGTCCCTCTTTCCTGTCTGTCTCCATCCATGTTTGTCCTCCCTCCCTCTTTCTCTCCACCTCCCTCTGTGTGTGTTTAGCGGTTGTCTCTCACTGTCTTTCATCGTCTCCACACCCACACACTCACACTCACACTCACACACACACACACTCACACACACACCACTTGACGTCTTCCCCGCTGTCGTTGCGTTTCCTCTCGGTTTGATTTCATTTTTATGAATGCCTATTAGTTGGCGGTGCCTGGTATGGAACTAATGGAGATTGAATATTCCTCCTGTTTATTTCTTTTTTACCACCTTCACCTGCTTCTCCTGTAGGCCCCCTCCACGAGAAGAGCCATTTAGCGCTACATTAAGCCCGGGGGCACTCAAAGTGTCACTCACAGTGTCACTCACGTTGACCGTGGGAGGGCCATTTCCACCCCTGACAGGCTAATGGAGGACCCCGCCCTGGTCTGGCTCCTCCTCCCCCTCCCGGAGCCTGTTCTAATAGTAGGCCCCCCTCCCGGAGCCTGTTCTAATAGTAGGCCCCCCCAGAGCCTGTGCTATAGGAGCCCCCCCCAGAGCCTGTTCTAATAGTAGGGCTCCTCAGAGCTTGACCTATAGTAGGCCCCCCTCCCAGAGCCTGTTCTATAGTAGGCCCCCACAGAGCCTGTGCTATAGTAGGCCCCCCAGAGCCTGTGCTATAGTAGGCCCCCCTCCCAGAGCCTGTTCTAATAGTAGGGCTCCTCAGAGCTTGTCCTATAGTAGGCCCCCCTCCCAGAGCCTGTTCTATAGTAGGCCCCCCCAGAGCCTGTGCTATAGTAGGCCCCCCTCCCGGAGCCTGTTCTAATAGTAGGGCTCCTCAGAGCTTGTCCTATAGTAGGCCCCCTTCCCGGAGCCTGTTCTATAGTAGGCCCCCCAGAGCCTGTGCTATAGGAGCCCCCCCCAGAGCCTGTGCTATAGTCGATAGGGCCCCCAGAGCCAGTGTTATAGTAGCCCCCCCGCCCCCCCAGAGCCAGTGCTATAGTAGCCCCCCCGCCCCCCCAGAGCCTGTGCTATTGTAGAGCCCCCAGAGCCTGTGCTATAGTAGATAGGCCCCCCAGGTCCTGTGTTATAGTGCGCCCCCCCATAGAGCCTGTGCTATAGTAGATAGGCCCCCCCAGGTCCTGTGCTATAGTGCGCCCCCCCATAGAGCCTGTGCTATAGTAGATAGGCCCCCCCAGGGTCCTGTGCTATAGTGCGCCCCCCATAGAGCCTGTGCTATAGTAGATAGGCCCCCCCAGGGTCCTGTGCTATAGTAGCCCCCCCCCCCCCGGCAGGTCTGGTGCCTTTAGACTGCAGCAGAGAACGCCCTGCTAGCCTGTCCGTAAGCAAAACAAAGATCGTATGCTTCTTTTATACGAGCACTCATCTATCTCTCTCATTCTCTCTTTCTTACTCTCTCTATCCTCTTTATCTTTCATTCTCTGTTTTGCTCTCTCTCTCTCTCGTTCTTTTTCTTTCAAATCTGTAACACTGCTATTGACATTATTATTATTATCCTCATTTTAGTTGACGTTGAGGGGTGGGGTGGGGGGGATTATTTCATTAGTTTGCTTCATTTATTTATTATATTTTTCTGTTTCCCTGATGACTTCTATGTGTGTTGTTGTCAGTCTCCACGGTAACCACTCGCGTGTCCTGCAGCAACGGTAAGTTGTGTACAAATGACATTATCGCTGATCCGACCCCCACCCACCCCTTAAGAGCAAACCCTGACACACTGTATTTTCATGTCAATTCTAAACCTATATTGTAAAGCTCCAATATACTATTTAGCATAGTAACTCCCAGACAGAAACGTAGCTTATCAATAAATACTGTTTATATGCATATGTACATATGTAGACATATGTATATTTTCCTGTTTTGTGTCCTAGCTTACCTGTTATTGAATTTGATTAGAGGCAGTGTTTGTGCGGCTAGTTCCATTGACGCCTAGGGGCTGATTACATGGACATCGTCACTCACACAGACAGACAGACAGACAGACAGACAGACAGCTCCATGGACAGCCTGGCCCCTGCCCTCCTCTTCCTCCCTCCTCCTCCTCCTCCTCTCCTCACCCCCCATGCCTCTGTCGTTAACACCTCCCTGGGAATGACCAAATTGAATCACCCTCCTCCTCCTCTTCCTCCCCTCCCTTGCAATGACACGCGGCTGTCCACGTATCCATGTGATGACCCCCTCTCTGGACTGAGCAGACACTGTCCACTGTCCCTGATTAATGAAACTCCTCAGGAATGACATTAACTGATTGGCTTCGTTGTGTTGTCTCGCACTGTCTCAGCCATGGGGGACAAAATCTTAACGGTTCAGCATTTTGTTTCCTTTTTTTTCTTCTTCTACGGTTTCTTGACATTTTACTAGCAGCGTAACGGGTCCTATGTACGTTGAGGCTGTGTAAGGGAAGAGGCCAAGGGAGTTGCCATGTTTGGGAACTAGGATTATCCTGCTGCCTGCATTCAGGCGCGCGGCGTCCAGCCAAAACTACCAGACAGCGTCCAAAAATTCCATTCCAGTTTTAAACAAAAACAACAGAAAGAAAAAAACAAGTACTTTTTAAAGAGAACATTTCATTTTTTGTTTGTTTCGTTCTGCTTAGCACACAATGGGAGTTGACCTTTTCGAGTCCCCCTCCACTCCACCTCAAATCTGAAGAGGCTTTGGAAATGAAAGGACAATGGTACACGGAGGAGAGCGCAGCGAGCGTTAGCGTTAGCGTAGCCAAATGCATTTGTGAAACCATATGGGGTTTACCTGGCTGCAACTGTGGGGTCTCTCTGTTTGCCTCTAGTCGTCTTTTTTTTTTCCTTTTGGTTTTTCCTCTAGTGGATTGAGCGTGTGTGTGTGTGTGTGCGTGCGTGTGTGCGTGCGTTAGTGGTCGGTGTATTTGGTCTTAGGTTTGTGACACACACACACACGGTTCTAATGCCTGGCAGACTTGTCTCATGGATATTTTTTCTTTTATCTCCTTTTTTGGGAATGAGGATTGCTTTTCTTTCTCTCTCTCTCACTCTCTTCACTCTTTGTTCTTTCTTCCTCTCCTTTCTTTGGTGGTCTGTCTCTCTCCCACATAAAACGAGATACTTAGGAGAATGGTCACCGTATCTAATTGCTTCGATTGAATGACGCACCTTGGTATTTTTTTTGTTTTTGTTTTAGAACAAGGATTGTGTGATCTGTTAATTATTTGGTGTTGCTTATGTAGACAAACGTGTCTCTCTCTTCCCCTTCATATTTGTGTTCCCTTGTTTTTGTGGACTGGCTCTGTATCTTTCTCTCTCTCTCTCTCTCTCTCTCTCTCTCTCTCTCTCTCTCTCTCTCTTCTGTCCTTCTCTACCTCTCACCTGCATCCCTCTCTCCGAATCCTTTAAATGTCCCATCTCTGTCTCTCAATGTGTTTGATATGGGAGTGCTGCGATTGTTTTGATTGGTCTCTATGCTGCATCCGACGCTTGCTGATTGGCTGATTTTTTTTTTGGTTGGTTTTATTTGGTTCTTTACTCTCATTCTTGGTCATGTGATGCGCCGATATTTGGCTGCGTGTAATTTATGTGTTATACGATTATTAATTTTGTCCAACAAATGTTTTTTGCACCCCTCTTTCTCTACCCCTCCCTGTTTAATGTATTGATTATTTTTTTTGTTTAGATATTTTTTTTTTTTAGGTATGTAAACCCCACAAGTTTGGTTTCATATGGGCTTTTGATTTAAGTTGGTCCAGTTCCATTGGTCAGACTTGACTGGGTCGGGTGGAAGGAAACCAAGAAAAACAACAACAAAAAACGTTTTTATTAACCCTTTCAGATTTGTCTCCCACATTGCTCTTCGTTATTTGCATGCATACCTCTCAGTAGGCTTGATCCAAATGCATTCAACTACCCCTGTCATTTACTTGCACTACTCATACATACACACGCGCACACACACACACACACACACACACACATGCGTGTGGAGCCACGCTCACACACACACAGACACGCAACCTATTAACACAGGGAAATCGATCACCATCAGCCGCTTCTCAGAGCAGAGACGGCACGTCCCAGAGAATATGAATATGAATTCCCCTATAATAATAAAAAAAAGAGAGCGTCATCACCATAATTCTGCTCCATTAACTTGATGCATCCGATTTTACATTTGAATAATCCTCCCTCCACGCGGACAGGGTGAGTCATGGCGTTGACGGGACTAGCTAGCCAGGCTAAGCTAATTGAATCGCTCATGAGTGACCTCATTTGCACAGATGGGGGGGGGGGGGGGGGGGGGGGGTTGAAAAAGAAAGAGGTAAAAAAAAATCTAATTTCCATTTGAATGGCGGGCGGGCTGGCGGATGAAGAAGCCGCTCATCTGGAGGAGTTCTAACAGAACCACCCAGAGAGGTTTCGCCTCTCCCTTTTCTTTTTTCTCTCTCTCTCTCCCTCCCAGAAAATGGAGGAAAACGATGAGTTTCCTGTGCCTCCGCGCAGCAGAAGTGGCGCATTAAAAAGTCAAAACCGTTGCACAACACCAGGGCACTCTCTGAGTAACCCCGCTCACCCCCACCCCACCCCCCCACACACACACTCCACCACCTCTGCCTTTGTGTAGATAAAGCGCGCCCCGTTCTCGTCTCTGTGATCTCCTCACCCTCTGGCCTCCTCTCAGCTCTCCCCCAGCGGAGGTAACGCTGACAGGGCAGATCCACTGCTGCTGCAGTCTGAGGGGCTGATTAAACCCTAGATTAAGACACAAGAGAGAGGGAGAAAGAAAGAGAGAGAGGGAGGGAGGGAGGGAGGGAGAGAGAGAGAGGGGGAGCCTTTGAAGCTCACAAAGGGGAGATTATCAGCTATCAGGGATTTAATAAGGCGCTGCGCTCAGCCCCCCAATGGCGACCCTAAACACACACACACACACACACACACTTCATACTCTCTGAAGACACACACCTGACGACACTGCTGAATATTTCCCCCCGCTGTGACACGCCCCCCTCTAACACAGCCTTCCTCTCGCTCTTCTCTTCCGGGACTCGTTCTATTTTCAACGCCTCTCTCTCCCTCCCTCCCTGTCTGTCTCTCTCTTTCTCTCCCTGTCTGTCTCTCTCTCCCTGTCTCTCTCTCTCTCTCTCTCTCTCCCTGTCTGTCCCTCGCTCTCTCTCTCTCTCTCTCTCTCTCTCTCCGTTTGTCTCTCTCCCTGTCTCTCTCTCTCTCCCTGTCTCTCTCTCTCTCCCTGTCTCTCTCTCTCTCTCTCTTTCCTTTTGTCTTCTCCCTCTTCCTCCTTTTTGTTCTCCTTCATCTTCCTCTCAGTTTCCTGCTGTCTGTCCTTCGTTCTCTCGTCTCATTATTTTTCTTCCCTGTCTCTTTCCCTGTCAGATCATCTCTCTCTCTCTCACTCTCTCACTCTCTCTAGCTGTCCTGTCCCCACTCTCTCTCTCTCTCTCTCTCGCTCTCTCTCTCTCTGTCTCTCGCTGTGTCTGTCTCTCTCTCTCTCTTTCTCTCTGCTTCTCTGTCTCTCCCTGTCATGTCATCTTTTCGTCTCATTCTCTCATCCCTCCCCTCTCTCTCTCTCTGGCTGTGGTCTCTGTCTCTCTCTCTCTGGCTGTGGTCTCTGTCTCTCTCTCTCTCTCTCTGGCTGTGGTCTCTGTCTCTCTCTCTCTCTCTCTGGCTGTGGGCTCTGTCTCTCTCTCTCTCTCTCTCTCTCTCGGTCCCCTGGGGTCACAGCGGGTCACGGTGTCAGTCAGCGGTGTGGCCGTCCTCCGCGGTGACTCATCGACTCTCTGCCTGATTGGCCAGCAGCAGCATCACACCTGCTCCTCTACTGCATGACCAAGACGCTCCCCCTAACAACCCCTCCACACACACACACACACGCACACACACACACACACACACACACCGTGTCGCCCCCATGTCACTGTGCAGGGAGCGGGTAATTTGACAGAGGTGGGGTTACGTTGGGAACCAGCCCCACAGCGGCAGCGTCTTTCATCAGTGACAGTCTGTAGTAACAAGTCAAGCCTATAGACTCACACTCACATAGACTCACACTCACATAGACTCTCACTCACATAGACTCACACTCACATAGACTCACACTCACATAGACTCACGCTCACATAGACTCACGCTCACATAGACTCACGCTCACATAGACTCACTCTCACATAGACTCACACTCACATAGACTCACGCTCACATAGACTCACACTCACATACACTCACACTCACATAGACTCACACTCACATAGACTCACGCTCACATAGACTCACACTCACATAGACTCACACTCACATAGACTCACACTCACATAGACTCACACTCACATAGACTCACGCTCACATAAACTCACTCTCACATAGACTCACACTCACATAGACTCACTCTCACATAGACTCACTCTCACATAGACTCACACTCACATAGACTCACTCTCACATAGACTCACTCTCGCATAGACTCACACTCACATAGACTCTCACTCACATAGACTCTCACTCACATAGACTCACACTCACATAGACTCACACTCACAGACGCGCCAGTCATCGCCAAGCGACACCACCTTGTTTTAACCAGTGTCCTCCGGCGTGCGTTCAACTGACAGGGGTTCATTTCCTGTGTGTGGGAGTGTGGGCTCTATGGAGCATTAGTGACCCCTCCTCCACGGTCGCTAACTGTCCCCCTCCCTCCCCTCAACCCCCCACCCCCCAGGTGAACAACGCCACGGCCAGGGTGATGACCAATAAGAAGATGGTCAGCCCCTACCCCAACGGAGAGGCGCTCACCACGCTGCCCTACGGTAACCACGTCGACGCCCTGTCACTTTGCCTCTGTCTGCCCTTGAGGTTTTGCGTCGCCGTTGTATTTAGCTCAGTGGGAATTATGGGAATTATTATGACTGTTTTTTAACAGTTCAATTATTTTGTTTTGAGTATTTTTGGTGTTTTTAGGATATTTGTCTTCTAAATATGTATAAATTATACCTATAGCCATGTTAAAGAATCATGCCTTTAGTTAAGTCTCTGCTTTGCTCTGAGTTTATCTGGTACGGCTGTTATATTATATAATATATATTATATAACCTTATATAATCTGTAACCCGAGCTTGTTAACAGTCTCTGCCTGTCTGTCTCTCTCATGCTGTTAGCTGGGTGGAAGCTGAGCCCCATGGTGCAGGCCATGTACGGACCTGAGATCTATGCAGGTAAGACTCCCTCACATTCTGTCTCTCTCTGTCTCTCTGTCTCTGTCTCTCTCTCTCTATCTCTCTCTATCCCTCCCTTGTGCTCTCTCTCTCTCTTTCTCTGCTGTAGAGGTTTTCATGCTCTGTATCAGATCCCATCACTGATTCATCTAAAAAGCCCTGCAGTTATTTTGTCTCGCTCCCTGTCTGAATTTTTCTCGTTTGAACCTCTGTCATCCCTCTCTCCTTCCCTTCCTCTCCCGCCCCTACTTTCCCTTCTCTCCCTCCCGTCTTCCCTTTCTTCCTCCCACCTCTCTACTTCCCTGCCTCTCTTACTACTCCCTCCCTCCATCTCACTCTCACTCTCCCCCTCCTCTCTTTCTCCCTCCCTCCCTCCCTCCCTTCTCTCCCTCCCCTTCTCTCCCTCCCCTCTCTTTCCCTCTCTCTCTCTCTCCTCTCCCTCTCCTCTCACCCTCTCTCCCTCCCTCCCTCCTCCTCCCTCTCCTCCCTCTCTCCCTCCCTCTCCTCCCTCTCTTCCTCTCTCCCCCTCTCCCTCCCTCCTCTCCCTCTCTCCTCCCTCCAGTTCCAGGGTTCCCCTATCCGGCCTCAGCGGCGGCGGCGGCCTCCTCAGCAGCAGCGGCAGCGTTCCGCGGGGCCCACCTGAGGGGGCGGGGCCGTCCTGTGTACAGCGCCGTGCGCGCCGCCGTGCCCCAGCCCGCCCTGCCCGCCTACCCCGGGTAAGAGCTCCTCACACACACACACACACACACACACGCACACGCTGCCGTGCCAGCCACTCACCTCTGTCCAAACAGATACCACAGCACATTGCAGAGCATGAGAGCTAGCTACACACACTCACACAAACACACTCACACACACACACACACACACACACACACACACACACACGTGGTGTTCCTCTGTTTGCTTGGCGTTATGATATGTTATACGTGGCATTTCACCATTGGAATGTATTCTTATCATTTGTTTTTTGTTAAAGATATCTATGTCAGTCTAGATGAATATGGGGAAAAGCATAAAATTTTTCCACGAATCAAATACTTACGGCTGTATTTCTGTGGGATACTCTGTTTTGAAACCCTCACATTGGAGATTAGATAACACATTGTTCACATTAATTCTTATCGTTGAGTTCATTCCACTGATGATATGTGTGTGTGTGCGTGTGTTGGGGTGGGCATGCGCGTTACGTTTGTTGCCGGCGGCCGCCGATTGGCCACAAAAGGTGTCGGCTAGGCCGTGGCTCAACCAATCAGACGGCGACGAGACGTCGGTGCTGCAAGAACTGGAACTCCGTCCATCTGCGTGTGTTCCGCTGCTGCTCCTCTCGCTCTCCAGACACCAAATAAACACAGAACCCCCCCCCCCCCCCCGTCTGCTTTCCCATTGGCCGGGGGCTGGGGGTGGGGACATGCAGTAGCGCTGCGTGGTTTCAGTCTGGTAGAGTTTGCACCTCCCTTTCGAGGTGTGTGTGTCCCCCCCCCCCCCCCCCCAGGTCTGCCGTAGTGGAACGGCCCGCACAAGTGTGTCGTCTGGTGCAGCAGTGGAACACGCCAACTGGGAGGGGTGTTTTCTCTGCATGTTGCATGGGTGTGGAATAACGTTGTGTCTCTCTCTCTCTCTCTCTCTCTCTCTCTGATCCCCCTTTTATTTGTTCGTTTCTTACTCGGCTGTCACCCCCCCCCCCCCCTCACTGGCTCTCTGGTTTTTGGAATGGACACTTGACTGTCTGCACCCCCCCTCTCCCTCCCCTGTTCACCATCTCTCTCTCTTTTTCCCTTCCATTCTTTCTCTCACTCTCTCACTCCACCTTTCATTTCTCTCTCTGTTCGTCTCCAACCTTTTTTTTCCGGTCCATCTCTTTTCTCTACCTCCTCCTCCCCCACTCTCCTCTCCTCCTCCCGTGTGTCTCTCCTCCCCCTCTCCTCTCCTCTCTCAGTGTGGTGTATCAGGACGGCTTTTACGGCGCTGCAGACCTATACGTAAGTAGACGCGACTCTTCCTCTCTCCCTCTGGGCTCTGCACACCCTCCTCTTCCTCTTCC
>JAPMUY010003517.1:205000-230000 GCA_026901105.3 Galaxias olidus
GGAGAATGAACGTGAAGGAAGGACAAAGGTAGCGCTGTATAGATAAGTATTATGTTTCTAGCAAATCTTTTAAAGTAAAAAAAATTAAACACAACACAAGGACTTTGAGGTATGTAAGGATCGATGCGGTCTGTAGAGAGGGAAATAATAAATAAAAAAACACAATTCAGATCGCAAAAGCCCGCAAGGAACACTACAAATGGCAAGGACGTATGAGGACGGTTTGACATTTCGGTGATGAGAGGAGAGAGAGAAAAAAAAGTTTTCTCTAATACGAGGGTGAAGAGGAGTGTGAATAAAAAGGCAAAGGGAGCCCATGTCATTTCCTGTCCCAGTGTGGTACAGACACAACCCCCCGTGCTCTTGCTGTATCTTCCCCTTTGAGAGCCAGAGAGCAGCGGTGCGTGCGTGTGTGTGTGGCGTGGTGTTCAGAGCCAGGGCTGATACACTGAGCCGTGAATCCCTAGCTGGCACTGCCGTGGTGCTGCGTGCTGTTTTGAAATCAGGGCTAAAACCTCAGTAAATGACCAGGCCGTGGTTGAGAACAGTAATGGGTGGGTTTGTTAATAATGACCGATTATTATTATTATTATTATTGTTAATAAAAGGCTGCAGCAGTGGCTATTCTGTTCCGAGTATTTATGATGTTATCATCATGAGAATTCTATTTTTTTTTTCTTTTCTTATTAAGTATTATCCGAAGTATCAGTATGCATGTTTGTGTGAGGCGGACACGAACGGTGTCTGCCAGAATCTTTTTTTTTTAACCTTTTTTTTTTCCATTTGTGCATGGATCCAAATCATAGTGCTGGAAGCAAAAGCGAGGCGGAGGAGGGCGAGGGTAGTCGGGGTGGACTGGTGGCGGCCATGTTGACATGAGGAGTTTTAATCATCTGTTTGGGAGGGCTGTTGGAGGGGCGTGGCAGCGCCGTAGCCCCTCGGTCGAGAGGTGAACCACAGCCTCTCCCCGTCTCCTTTTGATCCTGAGACTCCCCTCCTCCCCTCACCGTCCTGTCCTATCCAGCCAGCTATCATCCTCTCTCAGTCACACTTTTATTTGAAATGTTGGATAAACGCCCCCGGGTGTTTTGACTCTTTTTTTTTTCTTCCCCCTCGCTCTCCCTCTCTCTCTGAAGCTCTTTCTCTTTGACGTTATTTCTCTCTCTTTTTTTTTTTTGTTCTTCCTCTTTTTTTTTGTAAAAACAAGAATTATGTAACTAGTAATGCCCCCCCCCCCCAAAAAGAGTGATAATTTGACCTTTAGCTCTTCCGGTGGAGAAATAATATTTTGGCTGTTCAGATATGAGGCTGGTTTTCTCTAAAACTCTGCTCTCTGGCAAGCACAAAGAACTCCTATGTGGTGGTGATGGTGGGGGGGGTTCAAAAGAGTCATTTGAACCTTGTGATTTACGCTCAAGTACACCTTCGGTCGGCCCCGCCCCGCAGTGTAAAGTCTGTGTTTGCAAGGTCCCCCCGGGAGTGGCCCCTTAAAACACACCCCTCCCCCATATCTCTGCCTTTTCTTTTGACTGGTTTTTTTTTTTTAACCTTTGACCTCTCAACCTAGAGCCCTCCCTTCTCTCGCACTGTGCCCAAGTCAAACCATTGGGAGTTTTTTGTACTTTTTAGGGATTTAATAATGGGTTTCAATTGCATGTGGAGGTTTTTTTTATGGTTTCACATGCCCATTGTTGCTATGAAAACATGTATCCAAGTGGTTCTATTTTGTTCATTTTTTGTTTTTTCTTCTGATAAGTGACTTCTGTATTTTTATCGTCTTATTTTTTGCCATCCTTGTGTTTGCCCTCTGTTTTTCCTGTCATTGTTATTATTGAATGTACATAATAAACTGTTTGGTTTTTAGACTTTTGTCCTTTTATTCCTTGTTCAAAGGAGTTTTGATAACCGATAACTCTCATCCACAGTTATCTCGTTAACGTACGTGTAATGATTGCCGCGACCTCAAGATACCGTTCTGTGCTTTAGGGCTGTAACACCCACTCCCTTATAGAAGGCGTTGGCCAATGCATGTCCCTCTTCAAGAGTTCCCAGTTCATGTAATGCACACACTGTCTCATTGGGTTGTGTGTGTGTTAACTTTTAGGCTTTGTAACTTCTTAAGTTGACTTGTCCCCCCCCCCCCCCCAAACTCTCCCATTGTTACTGAGGGACAAAACTGGAACGATCTTTAATTGCATCTGGAGTTAATGGCTGCAAACGGGCTGGATGTGGCAGAAACTCATATCGTTGTTAATGGGCTCTAATGCACGAGGGGCCAATTGCCAATTTGATGGCACACACTCGGCGTAATTGAAGTGGGGACGACTAATTGAAAGAATAGATTGAGGACCATCAGATTGCCGGGGGTAGTGTGAAGATGGCGTTCGCGTTGAACCGAGGACTGACTGTAGTGTTCGGTGGGAGGGCGGACGTGGACAAGATCTTGTGGTGGTGGGGGGGGGGGGGGGGGGGGTGGGGGGTGGGGGTGGAGGTGGAGGAGAGGAGGAGAGAGAGGAGAGAGTGTGTGGCGAGCGAGGCGAGCAACGCGAGGAAAGGAAGCGTTTTAGCGGTTTTAATGGAGAGGCTGAAGAGAGGATTAGAGTGGAAGGTGTCGCCCCGTCGCCGGCGGGAGTGGTTCGTGGGGCCGGGGCCTCTGCTGCTCTGGAGGTGTGTAGTGTGTGTGTAGTACCTAGTAAGTGTGAGAAAGACTCGCTAAGCTAGTTCAAACTTCATCCCCTTTTGAAAGCCTCTTATTTTTCTAGAGTGGATATGCCTATTTAACCTTTCAACACGTTTTTAATGAGAACAGTAACATGTGGAGGCAGAGCTTTTACTGTAGGCACAGCGACGTCGGTTTTAACTCGACAGTGCTCCCTGGTGGCTACAGCAGGGCACTGCGGCGTGATCGCCTCCCTTTGCGTCCGGAGATATTGCAATGAAACGAGACACCGTTGAATAACAAACCCACACATGCACTTTCATCTAGCATTTAATAACACTTCTCTTCTTTCACCATACATCATACCATATCAAAAGCATTACGAAAAACGTCAGTCTATGCTATGGAAGTGCAAAGGAACACTTGAAAAAAGAGGCTCTTCTCTCACTCTCTCTCTCTCTCTAACTCTCTATCTCTGTCTCTCTCTCGCTGTCTCTCTTAACTCTCACTCTCTCTTTCCACACCCTTCACACATCCTTTGCTGCTCGTCCCCATGGCAGCTGTTTTGGAGTGACAGCTTCATGCCTCCACCATGGCCCTGAGGAAGTTCCCCCGCGCACACACACCGCTGCATGCTGTCACAGACGCTCACGTCCGGCTCAGCAGCCAGGATGTGGAGCTAGACCGAGGGAGGGGCGACTGTCACCGTCAGCCGCGCTTCACGGAGAATCAAACACAAAGAGTCTTCGTGGGGTTTTTTATGTTGTTGTTTTTTTTTAAATTGAGCTTTCAATTATGCTGACACTGATAACAGCCAGTGGGTGTGATTCATCATTTCCAAAGAGCTAAACAAAAGTGTTTTACATTGTTTCAAAGTAAAATCCTATTTTAGAAAACAAGTTGTGTCATTATGTACATTGCAAACATACAGTGCATGTTTTGGATTGACTGCTGCTAGCTCGTCCTTGTTACATGCAGTAGCTACTGTGTGTGTGTGTGTGTGTGTGTGTGTGTGTGTGTGTGTGAGTGTGAGAGACGGAGAAGGGAAAAGGCAGAGAGGCAAATCCCTGGGATCCTAGTCGGAGATGCTGCGTCCGTTGTATTCGCCGTAAGGCTCGCTGATGTTCGTGGTCTGAGGCCGAGGGATGGTGTAATCCTTGTTGGGGTCGATCTCCTGAAACACACCAGAGACGCCCATGAAAACATTTCAACGGACGACACGGACACCAATTCATCATATGGCCGCGCCATAAGCATAGCCACCGTGATTAACAGTCGTATCAGGGCGGGCCTTTCCCCTCTTTTCCCGCCACGCTCCAGGCCCCCCTCGTCCTTATCGCGCCGCACAATGTGAAAGGAACGCCGCCCGTGGGAATGGGTTAATTACTCACTGTCATGGAGAAGCCCGATTCGTAGGGCGATCGCACCACCGGGTCAGCTCTCTTGCCTGGGGGGGTGGTGGGAGGAGAAACACAGAGGAGTTATTATCTCTTCATTGTAATGGGCTCCGTCGTGCGGCCGTGGGCTGGCCGTGCGCCCGGTGATTGACGAGGGTCCGTCGGACCACTTGTCGCGGCCGCGTCGGTCGGCGTCGCTTGTGGTGAGAAAGGACGAGGAAATTACAATGTTTAGTTTGGCTTAATAAAGGGGGGGGGGGGGGGGGTCGTTTGGCTAATCAAACCAAAGTGGTGGCCGGCGCTGGCACTATAATTTCTCCGTTTGTCCCCCTCCACGCTCTCTCTCTCTCTCTCTGTCTGTCTTTCTTACCTTTCCTCTTCCCGTTGTCGCTCTCGAAGCCACCGTTCTCCACCCCGTCCTTCGGCCTCTCCAGGGTCTGCATCCCCGCTCCCGGACTGGTCCACCCGGAGAAGGACAGGGGCTCGTCCTTGGACCTGCCCGCCCCGCCGCAGAGGAAGGCCGCCTGGGCCAGCCCGTGGCCCAGCAGCAGCACCCAGCCGTTGGCCACTAGGGCCACGCTGAGCACCGGGTCGTCCCACAGCGGCCGCCGGCCCAGCTCCGGGTTTCCCCGGGTCAGCAGGGCCACCCACACCACCCAGACGGCGGCGGACAGCAGCAGGGTGAGGCAGAGGAAGGTGGCCTCCGCCCGGTTCTGCCTCTGGGTGCCGCCGCCGTAGCCGTAGGTGGTGCAGGCGCGGCAGAGGCAGTGCAGGGCCACGGCCAGGCCCGCGGCCAGCAGACACAGCACGTAGATCAGCAGCATGACGAACTCCGCCTGGCTGTACTGGCACGGCCGGCCGTCGCGCACCAGCACCACCAGCAGCCACTCGGTGGCGATGACCGCCTGGACCAGGGCGAGCGCCAGGGCCAGGAGCGGCTCGCCCCGGCCCCGCGCCGCCGCCACGCCCAGCAGAGCCAGGCCGCGCGCCAGCAGGCAGGAGAAGGCCAGCGAGAACAGCACCCCGAACAGGAACAGCCGGGTCGGGCAGGTCCGCGGCGTCTGCCCCACCACGAAGGCGAAGGTGAGGGCGAAGACGCCCGCCGTGGCCAGCAGGAAGAGGCAGGCGGAGGCCTGCGCGCCACCCTGGCCCGCCCCCCGTCGGCGGGGCGAGGCGCAGAGCCACAGGGCCCAGAGGAGGAGGACCACCAGGAGGCCGAAGCTGACCAGGAAGCCCAGGGAGCCCAGGCTCTCCAGCACAATCCCCCAGGCCGCCCGCCGGTCGCACAGGTAGCGGTACTCCGGCGCCAGCCCCGGCCCGCAGCCCGGCGCCACCGGTGCATCCTGGGAGGTGTAGTTGGTCGGGAGAGAGGAGGTGGTGGGGACAACGGCGGCGGCGCTGCCGGTCGCGTTGGGCGCCGCGTTGAGCGTGTTGTTGCTAGCGTCCGTCTGATTGGTCTGGCAGAGACCGGGGAGGGGCACCCGGGATAGGAGCAGGAGAAGCCATAGTGTGTGTGTTGGTTTGTAAATCCACATCTTGACAGGGTGCTCCCTTCAACAGCGTGCGCTGTTAGGCTGCCGACGTTCCGCTCTCCTGGGGTCCTCGTCTGTTCTGAAACGGGCGTCGTACAGGATTTATATTATTGTAGGAGGGTCTCTCACGACTTTGCCCATTGAGGGCGTCTGGAGCCTCAAAAGCGCAAAAGCCTGTCTGGAGCGTGTCCCTCTGCACAAGAGAACCGGGGGATTGTAGCCTGTCAGCGTGACTGGCGCTTTGCTCACCAGAGGAATGCAATGGAAAATAAGATCATAGCGTTACAGGACAAAGGCGCACAAAAACAAACACACACACACACACACACACACACGGAGGAGACACATGGGAGAATAGAAACATGTCCGGACAAAAGGGGAAATATGTATGTTTGTGTCGGTTGGTGCGCGTGCGAGTGTGCCAAGAGCTGAGGAGTCAGACTGGAATTGTTACTGGAAGACTTCCGTCTGAACCATAAGCCGCCGAGCTGGAAGGGCTTGGCCACAAACCAAAACAAAAGGAGCCAGGGGGATGAAGCCCCCGGCTAGAAGGATTGCACATTTCTGTTCACTGTTCAATCAAAACAGTGTGGACTGGGGAGGAGGCTCGCACTGTTTACTGTCTGAGTTGGGTGTCTTACTGTGTTACGTATGAAACGGTTTGGACGTTTGGTGAGGGGAATAATGAGAACAAGAGAGAAGCGTGGACAGAGAACGATACACACACACACACACACACACACACACACACACACACACGCAAACACACAGAGAGCGAGAGAGACAGGATCTAGAGATGAGCTTTAGGGATAGCAGAGTGTCACTTCCTGCAACTCATAACAGGATCGTTGTTTCAGTGTCAGAGATTCAGCGATGACATTTAATGGTCTTATCTTTGGCCAAACATGGCCTATGGCCAAGGCTGTTAACCTGTTGGGCCCACAGATAACGAAACAAAACGCTTACGTACACATGTTGTAGCAGTATGAAACATTGTCTTATGAGTGGTATACATTTTTGTAAATCTGAGCATTTGAATTGCTTGACTTATATGTAGTTTGAATGGTATTAATGCTGTTACATTCTGAACAAAAATTATATAATATAATATAATATAATAATAATATAATATAATTTTTAAACCTATTGGTTAACTTTGCCGTTTGATTGGCACAATTATGACAGCAGACTGACAAGTTTTGTAACATTGAAGAGACAAGCTTTACCCGCAAGTTACAAAAAACAAGCAAAAACACCCTGTATTTCTTAGTACTGAAATTAGACTAATTATAAATCATGTTATGATATTATATAATATAATTTTCTTACAAAGATTGGTACTGTTTAACCCCTTATTGCATTCAAACCAACACTTTTGGTAGAAAAGTATACTTTAGCCTTACCTTTTATCTTCAGTGTTCAATTCACCCACATCCACTTCTGTGACCTCCCGTTATAGCAACTTTTCCCTAGTCTTTGAAGTTCTACAATGAACCATTGATAGATCAGTGCCTTGTCACCTCGTAGTGTTGCCACAGGCCTCCTGACTCGAGGATGTGCCCCTATCTCGGCCCCCGAAAGAGGAAGAGTGCAGATTGGTTTTGAATGAGATTTCGATTTGGATCTGCAGGTAAGGCGATGGGAAGAGGAAACTGCACGCGACCGCCTCTCCTTTCAATTTCTCTCTCTCTTTGCTCTTTTTTTCCTCTGTCTCTCTTTCCCACTCTTTCAAAACAGCAATGTGTAGGTGGGGCCAGAACACCTCGAGGCAATAGACCACACACACCTACACACACACACACACACACACACACACACACATACAAGTGTTTCAAAACCTTGTGTTTAAATGTATGCGTTTGAACCACATTTCCCATGACCTTTTCATATCAAGTGATTCTTTTAAGTGCACAATATCTGGACCATAGAGAGTTTCAACTAGTTACAGCCAGTTTAGAGTGGAGAGCTGAAAACCCCCTGAATGATTGAACTTAAGGTCGGTTTGGCTGGAAATGTAGTTCATGTTCAGTTGTAGCAGACTAGAGGTAATAGGCCTCAAATAGGAAAAGGGACTACGTTTGCTGCTTCAGCAAATTGTGAGCTTTCAGCCCAGAAACACGGTTTCAAATGTAATTTTGTCCTTCATTTTGTCCTTATGTGAGGCAGAAAGTCGAAAGTCTTCAACGGTTTCCCTCAGCACAAGCCCATACTCAACACCTCCACTCTTGTCTGTACATGCACAAAAGCTTGTGTTTGTGTGTGTGTGTGTGTGTGTGTGTGTGTGTATACACTCTCATGTCCTTCATAAGCTGTGTTTGAACTGCATGAGGCAGAGTTTACGGAGAAAGACTTGTCAGTTTTTAATTCACCCTGCTAGGTTTTCACCTCTGCCTTTGTTGTGACTTTAATGTGAAAGGCAAATGGTTGTGTGTATTTATAGACCATTACAAGCTAAGGCTTAGGTAAGCTGGGAACTCGGAACTACATTTTTGGATTTCGTTCGATGATGTCATAGGTATCCAGGACTTGCACTATATTTGTGGATGGACGGCTTTGGAAAAGTTGCGTAAATTCTGTGTTGCTAGGCGGATTGTGTTTCTGTGGGCTGACAAGTGTTTGAGCAGGAAGCTTAGCAACCAGTTTCACCAGATGATAAATAGCGGTTGATTGACAAGGATACTGAGTTCTACTAGATATTGAAGTACATTCATTGTTGTTCCATTGATAGTTTCACTTGGTTAAATCATCTGTCTCAATCCATACTTGATAAGTTATGGTGACTCAGATTTTGCTTTGTTATGTTTTTAGGTGTTAACCTTTTATGTGTTTTGTTCTAAGTAGGTATACTAGTGACAAGAGTATAGATAAAAAAAAGTCCAGAAAGTACTGAAAATAAATTGTTTTATTGCAACTAAAATTCCAGTTCACATCCACATTAAGTTGCGTGAATGTATTTGTGTGCGTACAACACAAAAGATACAATGTCCCTTTATGGTTGTCTAGCATTAAGGACGGGGAGGCGGGGGGGGGGCTGCGGTCGTGGCGAACGAAGAGACAGAGAGACAGAGGGGCAGCAGGGAACTCCTCCACCTCAATGATCTAGGACATCATTGCAGTAATCGGTAATCCCCAAAAAATCACACGTCTTTCTCTGCAGATCACCATCAATTAATTTCCTCTGTTTACTTTTTAACTTCACAGACAAGTGGTATAAAATACAAAAAAAAAGAAAAAAAAGGGGGAAAGAAAAGAGGGACACAGGAACAAGTTTGTTTTACAAAAGGAAGGTGAACAGACAGACAAGAGGAAAACACAGAGGAGAACAGCTCATATTTACATTTCAATAGACGACGGCTAGAAGCTAATTCAAGCTAGGGTATCGCTTGCATAGAGTGTGGTGAGGGGAGTTGGTCTGCTAAGGGGTTAGGGAGGAGAGGGGAGGATGGGGAGGGAACTGGAACAGTTCAACAAATGGAAAGGGTGCTCTCGTCTTATCATTTCAAGTATATATTATATACTGTAAACAGTATTATATAATAATAATAATAATTATAATAAATATATGTTTCGTTGGCTGAAGTGTTTCATCCACTTGTGGCAATAAACACAGACGAGAGGCGGAGGGGTCGAAGGTCGGGTCGCTCGATGTGTGACGGTCACGGAAGAAGGATGGAGGAACGTGACAAAAGAGGAGGAGTGGGAGCAGGCAGGAGCTGGCGGCAGGATTAGATGATTCCGTATTTGGCCAAGTCGCTGAGCTCCATGTCGCCGAAGGCCTCCCATGGGCAGACCACTGTGATGTCTGAGGGACAGGAGGAGAGACAGAGAGAGGCCGTTAGTACTGGGTTCAAAATGGTGTCTACGACAAAAAAACAAACTAAAAAACAAACAAACATTGAATCGGCTTGATGAACGAGATTAAGAAACGATTACAGGCTGTTCTCGTCCAGAGTGTTAAGTGCATTATGGGATTTGAAGTTTTACCTGTTCCTAGACCCTCCATGCCAGGAATGTCGTCACCGAATCTACAAACAACAAGACCAGGAGCTTAGCGACAGAGGATGAGAAGAAAATAGTCCTGTATGTTTGTGTTTGTAAATCTGTGTTGCTAGTACTTTGTCTATATATATCTGGGAGAGAGAGTGGTTGCTCAGTGCTCACCCTTTCTGGCCAGGCTTGGGGGCCTTGCTCTTGAAGGTACGGGCCTGCCTTTGCTTGAATTTGGGGGGACCCTTCTTGGGTGTGGTGGGGCCAGTGCCTGTAGCGGCGGTTGTCAGGGCACTTCCTGCTGGGGGTGCAGAGTTCATTTCTGCAATGTTCTTTAGAGGGACAGAGAGAGAGAGAGAGACAGAAGGGAGAAGATGTGTTAGCTGTGTTTGAAAGTTTCTGCTTCTCAATCGAGCACCTCGGCCTTGAGGGCTTCCATGTGTGTTTTGTTGAGCTGTGTGTTCTTGTTATGAATTTTTCTCCTGTTACTTCTAGATTCCTTGTGTCCAGTCTCTTGCACTGACCGTTTTTCTGCTGTCCGACCGCCTGTTTCGCTGCTGTCTGACCGCCTGTTTCTCTGCTGTCCGACCGCCTGTTTCGCTGCTGTCTGACCGCCTGTTTCTCTGCTGTCCGACCGCCTGTTTCGCTGCTGTCTGACCGCCTGTTTCTCTGCTGTCTGACCGCCTGTTTCTCCGCTGTCCTTTCTGTTAATCCCTGCCTGTCCCCTGTTAGCCGGATTAGCCAGATAAAGCTAAAGTGCCAGCTTATCCCTAAACCCGTTTAAACCCCTGCTGGATGAATTGCTCCTTTCCTCTGTGATAAATCAGTCAGCCTCGACTGTTTTTTTTTTCTTCTGACCTTGAAGTTTCCCTACGTTCATTGTGGACCGTTCTTAGTAAAATGCCACATTTGGACGAATTTTGTACGGTTTATTTGCCATACTTTGGGTCAGATCATACATTTCTTTGCTCAACTAATATGCATTGGTAACGTTTCTACATATCGTAGCATTGACCACCCTGAGAGGCCCCGGGTGTTTCAAACTTTAAGGCAGCATGGCTTCTCTATCCAGACGGGTTGCCCCAGTAGTCTACAAGTCACACACTGAGAGCGCCAGGGGACGGGCACGAGTCCACCACTCTCATTGGACACTAAGTGAACAACAGGTGACACTCCGTGTCCCCCTCCTCTTCCTCCCTGATCTCCTTAAGCGCTATCGCCCGTAAGCCGCTGCTCTTTGACTCTCTCTCTCCCCCCGAACTGCTTCGACTCCTAATCCTGTTGCGTCATCTGATCAGCTGGGTGACGGGGGCGGAAGCAGATGGTGCACCTGAACGCGTCGCTTGACGTGGATGGGTCAAGTGGATAGGCTAAGAATAGTTGTCTTGATTCGAGCTAATTGGATGTACGGGCCGTACAGAGATCGGTGGAAGAGAAGACCCTCCTGTTGAATGACCTTCTCTGCCCAGGTCAATCCTGTCTGCCCCTCCCAGCACACACTCTCCGTAAATTCTAGATGTTTCTTGAGCGTGTGTGTCTAGCACCCTGTCTTAGCTCTGAACATTTTGACATGCACCCTGTCTTATCTTTATAATTGTGCTGTTTTAATCGCCCAATTATTGCACAGATTCACAATTCTCGTCGGCAACTTTGCCTTTCTAAACTCCCTCTAAATAAGCGGTAAGATTAAACGTCAATTACATTTCCCCCTACTTCAGTACTCTGCATCCCTGTGTGACTTCAAATTCAAAACCGTCAGATTAAAACGCTGCGCATCGCATCAACAGTCATCCCGTCACAGCAGACCTCCTACACCCCGGTACTTTTTGAAACGTGCTTCATCAGCAAACATCACACGCCAGCAGGCGAGACAGCACTACAGCATTCTCATCGTGAAAAAGCAGCAAGCGATAGTATTCAGTGGGTATGACGTCGTGGCCAGCCACCAGTAGAAGTAGCCATAGAGGCATGGTTGCCAAGAACTAGAAGTTGCCACAGTAGCAGTAACCAAGCAATAGATGTGGAAATTGTAGTAGCTATCAGTAGTAGTAGTAGTAGTAGCCATAGCAGTGGCTGTGTTAGGAGGAGTAGTACCTTTATGTAATGGCTGTGACTACATGTTAGGTTTGCCTCACCTGTTGTCAGAGGGGCTGGTGAGAGGGTGCTGGTTCTTCTGTCTCCCCTGATAGCTGTGAGCGTGACGGCTTAGATGCTGGTCCGGGAGAGCGTTTGCTCCGGGCTTTTATATGCCAACTCCTAATCCCACGCTCGCCTATTATCGTGTCACATGGCCCCCTAGCAAGGTCAACCGCCACCCTCTCCCTCCTTCGCTCCCTCCCTCCCTCCCTCCCTCATTCGTTCCTACCCGGCCTCTTTCTTCCCCCATCCTTTCCTCGTGAACTTTCCTCTTAATCTCTCTACCGTGTCCAGCTCCTCCGTCTGGTTATCTTTCCAATCCCCTCCGTCCCTCCCTCCCTCCCTCCCTCCCTCCCTCCCTCCGTGTCTCCCCCCGTCTGGAGCGTCGCTGGGTGAGGGCGTCTGGGGTTGATGAAGGATCACAGCCGTCCCAGTGAGAGATGGGAGCGCGGGCGTCTTTAATAGGCGTTGATCCTGACAGGCTTGGCGTGCCCGTGTTTCAGCGTGGGCACGGAGCTGGTCTGTTGTTGTCTCGTTTCACGTCCATGTGAGGAGCCATTTTGAAACGCTTTCGTCCTGACTGACCCTAGAACACTACTGGAGGGGCGGCTTTGGACGCCAGAGTAACGTTCTGGTGTTAAGCCGTATTTAATGTTATGCACAAATTATTTGAAATGTTATGGGCTGTAGTTAAACAGCATACATTTGGATTGGTCTGTAATGCACAAATTATTTGAAATGTTATGGCCTGTAGTTAGACAGCGTACATTTCGATTGGTCTGTAATGCACAAATGATTTGAAATGTTATGGCCTGTAGTTAGACAGCATACATTTGGATTGTCTGTAATGCACAACTGATTTGAAATCGCACTGGTGAAATAAAAAGAAAACAGGACAGAGTCAAACGACAACAAAATCCTTAGTTTATTTCCAATTTTGGGTTAAGTGATCTTCTAAATAGAACATGTTATTTATGTCTATGCTTTAGGCGTGCATACGTAGCATGCCCAGTTTGTGTTTCTCAATTCTGTCCAGGTTCAAACCACCCTCTCCTCTTCCCCTCTGGGGAGCGTTACAACAGAGCACCTTTAGCAAAGCTAACACGATCAATGCTACGTCGATGTTTCCATGACACCCTGCGCCTCTATCCTCGTCTCCTCCCATCCTTCGCGGTCACCCCGGGGTAATTCGTCTTCCCTGCTCCAGTGCCCGGGCCTCCTTCTATGTGCCCTGCACAGCCCTGGTAACACTGAGCCAAAACAGGAGGGCAGTGCTGCAGCGGGATCTGGTCAATCATCGTAATTGCCCACTTGGCTTATTGTCCTGGCTGCACAGGCGAGGCAGTCACGTTGGAGGGCCTCTCGATGTCTTGTCTGGGGGGGGGGGGGGGTGAATAGACACGGGTGACTCAGTCGTTCAACGGCTGCTGAGAGAGACCGTACCCTGTCACTGTCGCGGTGCTCTGCTTGTTCAGGTATGGCGTAACGTGCTTGTAGGCACCGACATATTGGTGTGTGGACATGCTAACACACCCATTGCATGTAGTGCCGCGATAGCATGTCGTAACATGCTCAGGAACTACCACGAGTTTGCAAACAGGCTATTGTAGTTTAGTTATATTTAGGGATAATGTTTGCTAGCAGGCTCTTGTGGTTTAGTTATATTTAGGGATACTAGTTCAGTCTTTCTTTTATCATTTTAGGTGACGTCTCAATGTGTAGGCCTCATTCATTAAATATGTATTTAAAATGATGAAAAGATACTTGAAATGGCTATGTAAAAGTCAGTATTGAAACTATTTGAAAAGATAGTTGTTTTTGTTTTTTTCCAATGAATATGCACATTCTGAAGTTTAGTAATACAATTAGGGGTTAGTCAATTTCTGGCTCTGGCTTTAAAAATTACAGAAAATCAATTAAAAAATTCACAGGAAGCCGGTGCAACGATGTCAAGATTGGTGCTCTCCTACTTCCTGTCTTGCCCATAGGCTTGCTACAGCATTTTGCACTAACTGCAAACTGGGAAGGCTTTTACTATTTAGGCCTGAATGAAGTCTGCGTTATGACAGGCCAATTTAGACAAAATAAAAGCGTGAGTAATCTTTCCCAATATCGTTGATGCACAAAAATGGTCTTACTTCATCTTTCGTCCTATCGTTATGGGTTACCACCCCAATTTCATGTCTAACATGGTGGAACAATAAAAGAAAGGCAATTTCAAGCAAGCCAAATTTTCATAATCGAACGTGTGAATTTGTTTAAGCTTGAAGTTTTGGGGGCAAGTACGTTTTAAAACTGTCTATTTTTACAGGATTCCTAATCACCAAGTTTAAGGGCAGTTTTCTAATGCAGCAGAGAAGAATGGTTAAGATTGTGTTCATATCACAGTGTATAGTGATGAGGCTACTCCTGATTCGAATAGCCTGCCTTATGGTCGTCATGGAGAGCTTTTGAGCTGTTATATAATTACATGAGTCTTTGACCATATCAATGGGAAACATTCTGGAGTATTCAACAAACAAATGGTAATAAGTTTCATTCTGGTCCACATCATGCGTCATATTATCACATTTTATCTTTCTTTTTTATTATGAACATAGTTCTCTGCCAAGTCAACTAAGCCTTTGGAATGATGTGTTCTGCACGGTTCCAGGTATGTTGGTTGTCGACAGTGTAGCGTCCATAAGTCCTGTTGATTTGATTAAGCACCTTCATTCCGATTGTGTAATGGCAAGCATTCCTTTCCCATCCAACTGTGAGATTGTATTTTCCTGTCTTTTCTTTTTAAAGCAATGAAAAGTAAACCAACCAGTCTGTTTAAAATAACAGTGTGGTGTTTAGCCAACTAGATAGCAGGTTAAAATATCAATCTTTGATGCCCTTTGAGTCCCCATCTTTTTCTGTCTGCATGTTTAGAGTAAAGCTTTATAATTGGATTACAGAGGGAATGAACAGAGGGTTGACCATGGTGACCGTGTGTGTGTGTGTGTGTGCGCGCGCGCGCGGGTGTACGCCCGCGTGCGCCTTCACCTGCTTATGCGTCAGAAACGAGACTGGTGCCTGACATAATCCTTGACAGTATATTTATACGAAGATCTCCAAACTTTGAACTCCCTTCTGAAATAGTTTCACTTCAAACTACCCACTGGGTTTTCAATGGTGGTCTCTCAGTTACTGTATGTGTAATGTTCTAATGCGAGTAAACCTCACATTTTCTATGTGTAAACTCTGTTTACACACGTCCTCACATAGAACAGAGCTCGCATACATGCCAGCAGTGGACTCCATGTAAGCATATGTTTCTCTTAGTGCCGAGGAACCATGATTGAATGTTTCGGGGCTGTCTCTGAGCCGTAAGAAGAGACGCTCTCTTTACCACGACTGGAGAGGAGAACCGCAGCTCTGAATGTCTCTGTGGTCCTCACGTGTCTCGCTCCTGAAATAAGGCTGCGGGGATCAGAAAATAAACTAGACGGTGGTAAAAACCCATACAAAACAGTCACACAACTAATAATAAAAGAACGAATGAAAAAGCCGTTGGGTTTTGAACTGCCCACGGTTGTTTTGGTAGACTGGGTAATGAGGTTTAGAAAGCGTAAACAACTCCATAGTGAGAGTGAGGACTGAAATAACTTGAAATGGCCGCTTTCCCTCCGTTTAATTTCTTCTGCCGAACAAGGTATAGGCTTTAAACCCCATTTATATACTCAAATATAATATAATAATAACTTACATTTTTTGACTGTTGAAGTCTAGTACCTAGCTCAAGGGATGTATAGTCAAATTGTATGTATTATATGACAAGTTGAAATCAAGGGATGTGTTTTGATCTAGTCCCCGTGTCTCCGCTTTAATTATGGGACCTAACAAGCTATTACGGTATGCCAACGAGGTGAAGTTTCTTTAGGTTAAGTAATAAAACCAGGAGTTCAAAGGTAATACTCAATCAAACTTTTTTGTTGTTGTTGTTGTTCTGAAATTAATGACTTTGTGAGCAATATATAAAGAAAGATAAATGCTTTGTCTTTGTCAACAAACACGCATCCTCTTTTCCCTAACATGTGATTTAGGCCTTTTTACAATCACTGCATAATGACAGCCTTGTCAGTTGTCTCTCAAAATCATTGAGAGGCAATCTGAATAAAAATTACTTTGACCTTAATCCTTTGTCCCGGACGTTTCTGGAATTCTTTTAGGAACATTTTCGATTCTCCCTTTTATTTCCTATTTGGTCTCACCAAACGGTAGAAACCATTTTTGTACATTCCAGGTGCAGATTGTTGTAAGGAAATGGAAACGGGGTTCGATATGTTTAACCCTTGGTGTCATCCACATCCAATGCTCACATGAAAGCACAAATACAAGGGCATGTGTTTTCTTGACTGAAATAGAACCTGTCCAGTTATAGGTTGTCACACTGAACAGGGATACAAACTGCAGCAGACTGCACCTTGAAAATAAACGACTTAGCTTGTCTATTTCTGTGTACACACATTCCTTGTTTAAAAACACCAGGCTGGTGTGTACTTTTAATCTCCGCTGTGAACATTTAATCTCCATTGTCTTTAAAAAGACTTCAGTACAGGTCCTAGAGAAGATTACCTTGGTCCAAAAATATACCTGCCCCTCGCATTGCTGGGGGCATTTAAAAACAACCGTTCTGACCAATCCTGTTAGTTTCTCCAGGTAGGAAATAAGTGGGGACTTGAGCTGCAGGACCAGCAGCAAGTACGAGTGGATGTGCAATAATTCATTTGCCATTTCTGATTTGCAGAAGGGGGTGAAAAATAAATAATCCTAGCTGAGCTGTGTACAAAGTAGCTCTGCTGCGACCACCGCGGCACGCTGAGAATTTCAAACGAAGGAATGGGCAATTGACATTCAGTTAGTCATAAACCCGGTGAGATTCTCTCCCCAAACCTGACCTTGGCTTTGAAGTCAGGAGTGAAGTGGTAAAATGTCAGACTGAGAAACTCTGAGATAGACGAAGAGAGAAGAAGGATAATAACCAGAGAGAGGGAGAGGGAGAGAGAGAGGGAGAGAGAGAGGGAGAGAGAGAGAGAGAGAGAGAGAGCATTAGAAAGGGAAAGTGGGAAAGAGAGAGAAAGAGCAAGGGAGAGACAAAGGGAGAGAATAGGAGGACAGTTTAACGAGAACACGAGCGGGCCATCGTGACGACTAGATATAAGGAGGCTGATCACCAGGATGTGGCTTGGTGTAAACTTGTGATCTGATAGGGCGTGCGCTCGCCTTTAAGTACACCGCGAGAGGCGAATTCGCGATGTCTCTCTCCCTCTTTCTGCAACTACGTGTCACTTCTTTTCAGAAGCAGCTGCTGATTTTAATGAAGGTCTTTATCTCTTGTTTCTAGAGTACTTCAACTTTAAAAAAAAAGAAAAAAAAAGGAAACACGCTGCTTCAAATTCAACGGTCATTCATTTGGGAGATATGACTCACAGACACGGCACGCACTTATCCTTTTCATGACATGGCTTTGAATATTAATTTAATTACACTTGATTGATAGTAATTGACAGTGTTTTAGGCACAGATCACCAACATCCAGAAGCATCATGAGGTTGTGTAGCTGCATTTATTTTATTGGTCTCTATATTTTGGATTGTTTAGGCCTCATTTTAAAGGCCACGCACAGTTTACTTAGAAGGGAATATCAAGTCATTGGAACACATACTTTCATTCATGGCCAAACTGTATCAGTTACTAAATAGAAAGATGTAAGAATAACGTTGTGTTCTTCTTTTACAAAGGTATAGGTTACAGTAGTATAGTATTGGGGTTCGACTTGACTCCCCATCTTTTTCTTGGGAGAGCAAAGTCCTGCATGGTGGGATGCTCCTGGTACAAGACTGGAGGAAACGGAAGAGGCTCCGCGGGAGACAGTCAGGAGTCCTAATCTGCGCTGTCCCGGGAAGAACGCCAGAACGCTTAAACGCAGAGGGCAGCGAGGTGATGCAATGACGTCAGTGCTGATGCATTCTCACACTCACACACACACACACACACACACACACACTCGCGCACACACACACGTAGACCGGCACGGTGTCATGTCAGGGTGTGTGCAACGCTTTGGCGAACGTGTCCCCTATTTGTCGTAATGGAATTTACTGCTCTCACCCTGTACAGTTCACGCAACACCCCAAAGTGACTCTGGACGTTGCCAGCACCTTCCACACCTGTGGACATGTTGTTCATAGGTCGTTCACAGAGGGTTACCTGCCAGGTAGCTTACAGCGAGAAAGGGATGACGGGAAAGAAAGAAAAAAAGATAAATTGGTGAGTGTGAGAAAGAGAAACAGACAGCTTGAGAGAGGTGTTGAGAAACAGAGGAACTAAGCAGTGGGGGAAAAAAAGCAAGAGGGGTTATTCCGAATATCATCCCCTCCAAAGCACACCGCTCTGGAGGTTTCCATACTCTCTGCCCTGACATGAGAAAAGGAGCCAGGCTCAGGGGGGAAATCAGTCCCTTTGACTTGAGTTGCGGGGATTTTGACATTCCGCAGCGTCAGCCGTGTCTGGAGCGGGCTTTCCTCCGCACGCGCTCGTGTCTGTCCCCTTCATTCCACTTTGTCGACAGAATATTCTGCCATAACCCGCGGAATTATTCAATGGATACACTTTTGGACCATAATGAAAGAGCTCAGTGTGTTTTTCTGAATTGAAATCCCCAATTCTTTCAGGGCCAGATTCTGGTGCCGTTTTTACTTGGAAAAAACACTAATAAATGAAAATCTCCCACGCGGGGAAAAGGACCATCTGCACTTGGTTTGAGTCTGATCAGTCCGTTGGATGGCAGTTATTTTTATTTTGGTTGAAAAGCCATGTGTTATCTGTTACCGTTAAAGGTCCTCTCTTACTCATTGCTCATTTAACAATACATATGCTTCCTCAATATACACAAGATCTTAAATGGTATTATGTACAATGTTCCTCTTTGAAACAAATACCCATAAACTCTACTCCGTTCCCTATTTTTCAGGTTCCCCTAAACCACTCTGTTATTCTCCATGGAGTTAGGAAAGGCCGGCTTTTGCCTGCTCATTCATGCGGACATGGTCGTTGTAGTCGATGGTCGTTGTAGTCCATCTTACGCCGTCAGTGACACCATGGACACAGCAGCCATGACAACGTGGTCGTCGCCGTTAGAAACACATAAGAGACTATCAGTAACACAAAAACTGATGTCTTTCATGTTGTTTATGGTTCCCTGTGGTGGGCCTACGGCAAGCCATAAAACATGCTTAACAAGTAAACAAACTCAGTGAGTTGCACTGAATCTTTAATGGAAGACTTAAACTTTACTCCCAGGCCCTTTCTCTCAGTGAAACCCCAAACCACACAATGCCAGTATAACACAATGTGTATATGATGCCAACTAAGATGTGCCATGGACTGGGGGGTCATGTTTATGTGCCATCATTCATTTATAAATGAACCCACCAAGCCCTTCAAGAGCCCTTTCATTAGTCATTTATACCAGCCTATCTGCTCTGTTTTTGAAACAGCCTGGACGTGATCTTATTTGTGCTGTCTTTACATTTTCACCCCATCTCTAGAGCGTGTGGGAGGTCTCACTGCAGCGTGTGTGTCTGCCCGTTAGTCCCCTACACGGCCGGTGACGTTTTGTGTGTTGAGTCGGTGTTCAGACGGCTAAGCCTACGGAGCGTGCAGGTCTATGTTGACATTCCCCAGGTCACCTCCTCACTCCCCAAACACCCACCAGCACTCCCCCTTCTGTGGACCCAGCGGACTTTGAGAGAGAGAGAGAGAGAGAGAGAGAGAGAGAGAGAGAGAGAGAGAGAGAGAGAGAGAGAGAGAGAGAGAGAGAGAGAGAGAGAGAGAGAGAGAGAGAGAGAGAGAGAGAGAGAGAGAGAGAGAGAGAGAGAGAGAGAGAGAGAGAGAGAGAGAGAGAGAGAGAGAGAGAGAGAGAGAGAGAGAGAGAGAGAGAGAGAGAGAGCGAGAGAGCAGGGGAGGGGGGTTCCAGAAAACCAGAGAGCCCCTGAAGGAGTGACGGGAGGTAAAGTATCAAATGGTGCTAGAGGAGGAAGAGAGGGAAGAGAAGAGAGGAAGAGAGGGAAGAGAAGAGAGGGAAGAGAAGAGAGGAAGAAGGGAAGCGTTCCACTTCGTGCAGTGTGCTCCCTCTTTGCCAGGGGGCGGTGCTTTAATGAATAACTAACGAAGAGGCCCCCGGCCAGCCAGTCAGAGAGGGGGGTCAGGGAGACTCCAGCAGGAAGGAGAAAACACACACACACACACACACACACACACACACACACACTCTCACTCCAACTTCAAATACTACAGAACCCATCCAATGTGCCGAGCATCGCCGTGGCGATGCTCTCTCTCTCTTTCTCTCTCTCTCGTTTGTCGGCAGCGTTTGCCGCCCCTCCGCACCGGGACACCGATCTCTCTCCAGCTCAGGCCGGGCGAGCGTTTCCCGTCGTCATGGCAGCGAGGCAGAAGCGAGCCATGGGTCACGTGCGGGGGCTACTCTGGGAGGCTGTGGGCGTGTGGGGGGGGTGGGGGGGGGGTGGAGGAGGGTGCCGACAAACAGGAAATTAAGCTGGAAGAGCGAATTAGATTTTTTTGTTTGGTGTGGGATTGGCACGGGACCGCTAGAATGCGGAGACAAAGCGAGAGGACGTGGAAAAGGCTTGCTTGTTTCGTTTGCTAAGACGAGGGGCGAGCATGTGCCTTTGTGTTTGTGATCTTTTTCTCTGTCCGCATTAATAGACGTTTTATTTCGTCGGCCCTCCTGTGCCGCTTTTTCTCTTTACGACAATGAGCTGTGGATGGAGCGTCGTCCATCAGCACATTTATCTGAACGAAAACGAAGACTTCAAGAATTCAGAGTACCTCAACTTGGGCTCTCTTTGCCCACATTTGCCCTTTCACCTGCAGAGGGCAGGATAACTTCACTGCTTCCCTTTCTCTCAGTGGAAGTCATCCTGGCTCCAGATCACTGGTCCTAGACGTCTGAGCTGTGAATGGACCCTGCCCCCCCCCCCCCCCCTCCTCTCACCCCTTCAGTGTACGGTCGGACCCTGCACCCCAGCCTAGACCGTACGGGATGCATTTTGTATGTCTCTTTGGACGAAAAACAACACCTGCTTAATGACCGTAACGCTGTAATGGGATCGTATGCCCTTTGACCCGTTCTGAATTTGACCCAGGTTTCACGGCGACCTTTCGAAAAAAAATTTCCACTCGGATGCTTTTAGCACCACGGTGTTGCGATCGACCTGCTGCCCCATTTTTTATTCCGTTAAAAAGCTGCACGGGTCCATCAACAAGTTAAGCCATACACCGGCCTGCACCTCAGATGCACATTGCAGACAGATGACCAGGGCCTGCTGCTTTCTGTATCACATCTCATTCCACACACAGGGCACTGCATGTGGTAACCCACGGCGACGCATGCCGTTACAAAGACCCTTCCAATGAAACGTTTAGAGTCGGTGCATTTGCAGTGTGCCGTGGATGCTGGGTGTGACCTCCAAGTCCACAGTGAATGTCAGGCTGCCTGATAGTTGGTGGGGGGGGGTGGGTATGGGGGGTCCTTGAGGTCGTCCCTGCTGGAGTCGCCCCGGTCTCTTACTGGAGTCAGCGGTCGTGATTATACGTCGGGACCCAGGCTGAACACACAAGGTTACACAGAGTGACTGACAACCAGGAGGATGGACGGACGGACGGGCGAACGGGCGGATGGGCGGACGGGCAGACAGACAAACAGACAGGGTGGCAGACAGACAAACAGACAGAGACAGGCAGACAGACAGACGGGCGAGCGGACGGACAGACAGACAGACAGACAGGCAGGCAGGCAGGCAGGGAGATAAACTGAGAAACAGACAGATAAACAGAGAGACAGACAGATAGACAGACAGAGAGGCAGGCAGATAAACAGAAACAGACAGACAGACGGAGAGACAGACGGATGAACAGACAGACAGGCAGACAGACAGGCAGACAGACACATAGATAAACAGAGAGACAGACAGATAAACAGACAGACAGACGGGCGAGCGGGCAGACAGACAGACAGGCAGGCAGACAGACAGACAGACAGACAGACAGAGAGCTAGACACAGACCAAGAAGGGAGATACAGGCCAACAGCAGAGAGCCAACGAGAGCTTTGGGGAAAGATGGTGTTGCAAGAAAAGAGCTGCGAGCAACGGGAGTGGAAAATCGAAAACGGAGCGTTAAATATAAATAGAGAAACCTGTAGATGAAATGGTTATTTGACAGACAAGGGGAGAGGGAGAAAAAGATGGCCAAAATGTAAAGCACCAATCCAGCGAGCTCTAAGAAGACATGTTGTCTGTGCTGGGGTTAGACGGCATGAAAACGACTCCATCTATAACTTTTAAGTTTAGAATCCTAAAAAGAGAAAAGACACTGAGTCCAGGCCTGGGCTGAGATAATTAGAGGGAGCCCATGGCCAAAAGAAAATCAGTGCTGCTAAGGAGGAGGAAGAGGAGGAGGAGGAAGAGGAGGAGGAGGAGGAGAGTACCAGTGTGCTATGGAGAGAAAAAGAGAGCAAAAGGGAGAGAGAGAGAGAGAGCGAGAGAAAGAGGGAGAGATATACAGAGAGAGTGAGATGGAGAGAGCAGAGCAGAGCATTTTTTGTAGATGGGCAGGGTGTAACGGTTATTATGTGTGTGTGTTTGTGTGTGTGTGTGTGTGTGTGTGTGTGTCTGTGTGTGTGTGGGCCTGCATCTCAACCAGGGCTCCGGGTTAACGAGATGCCTCCCTAACAGATTGCAAAAGGCCACAGTTGGTCTGCTCTCTCTGCTTCCAGACCCATGCATTCAACGACCTCTCACGATAGCTGTCCTCTCACTGGGTTCCTCTGGTTTGTGCATGAGGGCAGACACACACACACAGTGAACAGGCATAGGCAAATTTGACGAATACAATAATGTTGCAGGGATTTGTAGGCATTTCCAGTTGCATGCATGGTCTGCAATTTTTACATTTACTGATTGTGACTTCTCAAGTATTGGATGAGTTTGCATCTTGCAGGAATGTTTGCATCTTACTGTGAATATGTGTGTGTGTGTGTGTGTGTGTGTGTGTGTGTGTGTGTGTTTCTGTATGTGTGTGTGTGTGTGTGTGTGTGTGTGTGTGTGTGTGTGTGTGTTTCTATATGTGTGTTTGTGTGTGTGTTTCTGTATGTGTGTGTGTGTGTTTCTGTATGTGTGTTTCTTTAGTGTGTGTGCGTGTATGTGTGTTTGGGTTTCTAGTTGGCTCATAGTGTGGAGGGAGTGTTGGCAGGGGAAGGACTGCGTGTTGGCCTTGGCACCATGGAGCACTAAGCAAAGTGGAGAAGGGCACCTAAGACGACTTGAATCAAAATAATGATTGAGGATGTGAGAGAGACACAGAGGGGAAACTGGTGTGCGGACAGAACCGTATTGATAGTCAAAAACCCATTGCGCTATGGTCTTGCGTGAAAACATCCACCCACTCACACCCGCCCACATATACACACATAAACACACACACACACATACATAACTTCCAAACACATATGCCTTTTGTCCTTCCTTAACCTAACTGATAAAGTTAACATGCTTGAACAATTAAGCCTAACCCCCGAATAAACTTTTAACAGCCTCCGTATGCGTTCTCTTCCAGCTGAAAAAGACACGCCGCCAAATCCAAGCTGTTATCGATCAATTAGAAGCACCAGGTCATCTGCACTTTTATTCACTTCATGAAATGGCCTCATAAGGTGAAATACTTCAGAATAGTGTTTGGTGGGTCGATGCGATCACACAGTGATAACAGGCTGAGAGCTGGATGGAGTCAGGAGGAAGGAATTTAAACGCTAGGAAATGAGAGAGAGAGGGAGAGAGCGGAGAGAAAGAGACAGAGAGAGAGAGAGAGAGGGAGGGAGAGAATGGGAGAAAGGGAGGGAGGGAGGGAAAGAGAGAGAGATAGGAAGCAGCTTGGAGAAAGGGAGAGAGAGAGAAAGAGAGTAAGAAAGAAAGAGAGAGAGAGAGAGACAGAAAGAGGGAGAAAACATAAGGAGAGCAAGGCAGAGAGCCAGCTGTTTGGCTTTGACAGTGTTCTGCTAGCTGACTAACTGTCCGCCAGTCAAACTGACAGTCAGACGAGATATGTTGCCGGTGAAGATGTGGCCCTGAATAAACGTAGTATTCTGGCAGATCTAGCAGTTGAAAAAGAAGACATTTCATAGACCATTCCACCAGTGTTTACAGAGTACAACATGGCCATCTCCAAACTGTGAGGGTGTGTGAGTAGCGTTAATAGTTGACAACGATGGGTATGCAAACAACGTTGTATTTACCGTTGTGGGCATCGCATTAGCGTTGCTATAACTTCAACACGTTTGTTCATGAGAAACCTTCCGAAAGTTAACGTGACTCCTTGTTGACATCCCGGGAACACGACCCGTGCCAGCTCGTATAGGGACCGAGACAGTGCCACAGTGCAACAGCGGACCTGAGTAACGTCTGCTCACGCCCAGTCTGGTGGAATCGGCCAGCGGCCGTCGCATCGATGAGGCCGCAGAATGACCTCATGCACAGGGCTGTTTTTTTCTTCTTCTCTCGCCCGTTGAGTCACTCGCTTCTGGATCGAGCCACTCTCCTAAATGCGTCTTCTGTTTTTAGAACGGCCTTTAAAAAAAAAAAAAAAAAAAACGGATCACAGCGACCGTTATGATGAAAATATGTGGGCAGGGCAGTGGGAATAACAGCGGGCCTTGCCAGCCCTCGGCTGGGCGCAGCTAATGGGTCTGGGGTGCCGGCGGTGGAGTGGTGTTTGTCTGGGTGCGCGGGTCCGTTCTGGACCAACCGCACGGCACTTGACACCCACACCTGTTAACCAGTGTAAGAGACACAGGCCCGCCCAGACCGAGGGGTTGAGCAAGACAACGAGGAAAAAAACTATCCGTTTTCGTGAATGTTGTTGCTGTCTCTCGACGTTTCCGTGGCCTTGACGCCTCGTTTAGTGTTTAGTTTTCTGGGCGCGATCTTCCTTCACTCACTCTTTTTTTCCCCCTCCTTTATCTTGCGGGCATACTCTTCCTTCTTTGCATTCTCACATTGACTTTCTACATTCCTTCCTTTTTATGGTTTTGACTTATCCTCTTTTGTTATTTCCGCTCCGTGAGTCCCTCCCGAGGTCCGGGCCAGATTTTGACATCAGCCCCAGACTTTGACCATAGCCCCTGGGTCTTGACGTCTGGGTGGACTCCCGTAAGTCCTCCGTCGGCCTCAGAGCTACCAGCTT